>JALZWQ010000070.1:5046-25441 GCA_023621355.1 Cladosporium sphaerospermum
ATGGCTACGTTTGGATGGCACGAGACTCCGTCCCTGACGCAGGCTCAGTATCGCCTGCAACTGCTGGCATGCCCGACCAGCAGCAAGAGTGCTCCTGTCGGCGGACGCTGGTGCTCGCTCATCAGCCACGGCGGGAGAAGGGCAAGATCATAGCCGCAAGGGGTACGCTCGGGTGGTGCGAGATCCCATCCCTGGGGCAGGCACAGCAAAGCAGCACAGAGGAACATTGGCAGGTGGGCTGAGGCGCACTGCAAGAACACAAATTGTCTAGGGGAGTGCTTTTGCATAGGACATGAGATACGGGCAGAACGGCTATGGGACACCAAAGGCAATGATTAGGGCGGCTCATACGGTAGTTTTCCGTGCATAGCCTGAATGAGAATCATCATCATCATCATCATCACCCCCTTCGTCTTATAAGTTAATCTGTTCTGATGTCATGTTTTTTGAGATCTGCACCTCTGATCCCATTCTCTACGCAGACATGTTAGACTTTACCGTCGCGCAGCACTCTCGGGAGCGCTATCTGTACGGTAGGCTTTGCTCCCGCGCATCGCCATGGCCCATGTCACGCCCGTCAGAGACTCATGCGACGACAAAGGAAATTTTGAATCTGCTCATTGCAGCGTTGGCATGAGCGCTCGACGACATCGCGTACATTTACTTGACGTGAGCACATCCACGTCCAAGGGTCGGTGAAATTGGACGTTGCCGGCCTCTCCGCACCAAACTTTGGTTGTTACACTTACACCAATTCTTCATAAAATAATAACTCCACCATCACTCTACCAAACCGCTTCATATATAGCTCAAATGAATCGTAGCATCGTGCGCTTTCAAACCCCTGAATCGGATCTCGAAAATATTGATCCTACGCCGAGTAATCACGCGTCAAAGTTACGACGCGAATGGGACACCCCAACGCGTGTTCGCGTTAAGACTCTCTACACCTCCGGATTATCGCGTAATGCAATATTACAACAAACCAACGTCCCTATACGAACGCAGAGGCTCTGGCAGAGGCAGGGTGACCGTCGACCTGGTGCAGATCGACCTGGTGCAGCCAGGAGGTTCTCTACAACCGCTGTTCGAGCTATTATCCGGTTTATCTCAAAGTCATGGGAGAATAGGCAGATAACATGGCAACAACTGGCAAACGACTTTGGTCAAGGCTGTACGGCAAAGACAATGAAGAATACATTGGCAGAATGGGGATACCACAAATGCAAAGCCTGCCAGGCTACCTTTCTGTCAGATAATAACGTCCTCGACCGGAAGGCATTTTGTGACCTCTATAGACACCGCCCTGTTACATGGTGGCGCTCTGTACGGTTTACAGATGAAGCCCACTTCGCCCTAGAGTCACGAGCAGCTGCTTGGGTTATTCGGAGTGACGAGGAGCGTTACCACCCTACTTGTATGCAATACAAGAAGAGGCAGAGAGGGAGTCAATTACACGCCTGGGCTATGGTAGGCTACGGTTACAAGGGTCCCTTAGTCTTCTTTGACAGTAATGACACCTCGGAGCGAAGTGATTGGATCTACGAAGCATTATCTGGTTATACAGAAGGACCGCAGGCCGTGAAAGAGACTCTCGAAGAGGAGGCCCACCTTCTTGGCGACGGGGTCCCTTTACAGTGCCGCCATCGGTGTAACGATAAAGACACCTGTAAACACGCCTGTTGTAAACCTGGATCCCGCTCTCTAAAGACTGCAGGTAATATAACACAAGAACAGTACCTCACCAAGATCTTCAGGCCATATATCGAAGAGGCATGGCAAGAGGCTAAAGATCAGCATAAGAAGTTCATTCTTTTAGAGGATAATGATGGCAGCCATGGTACGAAGTCTACTACCAATATTGTGGCTAAATATAAGGCCATAATTGGCATCCCTTGGTTTGCCAATTCACCAAGATCACCTGACTTCAATATTATCGAGAACGTCTGGAGGATCTTGAAACAACGCCTCAAGCAGCAACTTAGGATCGAGAAGGCAACCTCACTTAATCATATGAAGGAGATTATCACTCGGATTTGGGATTCGATCGATCAGAAGGAGATAAACAGTCTTGTAGAGACAATGCCTCAAAGGATTCGTGACTGTAGGCGTAGGAAGGGCCTAAATACACCATGGTGACCAAAAACACCTCAATCTTGTAGATTATCAGCTATACCATCGACATGAAAAGCCTTGGGATCTATATATGCGTGGTTGCCATCTTTTGTATGAGAAACACTGCCACAAGATGGTCTGCTTACATGCCAAGACCCCGACGCGGCGATCTCCAATTTCACCGACCCTTGGTCTGACCGAGCAACCCTGCGTGCTTTGGAGCCTTATCACACGCCTCGCAACTCATCGACACCACGCCTCCCTCCCCGCTGCGGCCAACCGCCGGAAACCAGCATCGACTCGCACCATGTCGCCCCCGAGCGACTGCGCCGGTCCCATCGCCGCCGACTCGCCCGGTATGGAAACGGGCGAAGCAGCCATCTGCGCCAGGCGGCAGCGAGGCTGGCGTCGCGTCGTGCGCAACTTCACCCCCTCCTGGTTCTCGGTCAACATGGGCACTGGCATCACCTCCATCCTGCTGCACAACCTGCCGTACAACGGCCGCTGGCTGCAGTTCATCTCCTACATTCTCTTCGCCCTCAATGTCCTCCTCTTCGTCGTCTTCTTGCTCATCTCAATTCTGCGCTACACCCTCTACCCCAAAATCTGGAACTCCATGGTCCGCCATCCCGCCCAGAGCCTCTTCCTGGGCACTTTTCCCATGGGGCTCGCGACCATCATCAACATGATCGTGTTCGTCTGCGTGCCCTCCTGGCGGGGCGATTGGTGGAAGCTGGCCTGGGCGCTCTGGTGGATCGATGCTGCCGTCTCCGTCCTCTGCTGCTTCTACCTGCCCTTTGTACTGTAAGCCACGAACGCCCGCCGACCCGCAATTCGACATTGTTCGCTGATATTTAGGATAGGATGGCGCTTCACGGCAACTCGATCGAGAGCATGACGGCCGCATGGCTACTACCGATCGTCTCGACCATCGTCGCGGCAGCGACTGGAGGCCTGGTCGCTGGCATCCTACCGCACCCACAACTAGCTCTGATTACCATCCTCACCTCTTACGTTCTCTGGGGCACCGGCGTGCCGCTGGCCATGGTGGTCTTAGCTATCTACTTCCTGCGTCTGACAACCCAAAGCCTGCCGCCCAAAGCTGTCGTAGTCTCGACCTTTCTGCCGCTGGGCCCGCTTGGCCAGGGCGGGTTCGGCATCATGCAGCTGGGCAAGGTCGCCATGCAGGTGTTTCCGGAGACACACACAATCCCCGTCGCCTTGCATCCCGGCGAAACGCTCTACGTCCTCGGCTTCTTCACCGCGATCATCATGTGGGGCTTCGGGCTCGTATGGCTGTGTTTCGCTGTGGCGTCGATCGTGCGCTCCAAACGCTTCCCGTTCAACATGGGCTGGTGGGGCTTCACGTTCCCGCTGGGGGTCTATGCGGTGTGCACAACGACGCTGGCGAAGGAGGTCCCGTCGGCGTTCTTCCGCGTGCTGGGAACGATATTCTCGGTCGCGGTCACGTTGCTCTGGATTGTTGTCGCGCTTGGGACTTTGCAGCGAGCTTGGACGGGGGCGATCTTTGTCGCGCCGTGTCTGAAGGAGGTGGAGGGGAAGGAAGCAAAGGCCAAAGAGGCATTCGACGACGACATAGTCTCAAATGCTGGCGAACAGGCACAGGCGCGAGGCGAGGTATAATTTTGGACAAGCGTCGCGAGTTGGAAGGTTTTGGTAAGGGTTGTTGAAAAGTGCGACAGCCTTGATGGCAGCCGTGCTGAAAGGTTTTTGTTGTAGTGCCGAAGTGTTGCTGCGGACGTTCAGTATAGGCTGCTCTGAACACGCCGTCTTTTGTTTTCGGATAACCTGGCGAGCCTGGCAGTGGGGGCCGAGCACCCAGCTCCAACGCCTTCCCCGCGTCGACGACCACCTTCCCCAACGTCAATGGAATTTGGATCAGTATTTTCATTCATCGCAGCTCTAAAAAAAGGAAGGCAAGAAGCGCCTCGATTACCGAGGTGCCTCGGCAAACCATGAATTACGATACAACGAACAGCAGTCGTCCCAAGCCGAGAGCAAACACAACCCTTGCTTCTTCTCACTGCGCCCACTCACTGCGCCGGAATGTCCGCTGTGTGTCCACTACCGCCTCTACAGTCTCGAACACTCACACTCCGGCATGCATCTTTTGTTCGGCGGAAGTGACCTTGGCGTACAAGTCTCGACCGCGCAGAATGGGGTTTGCAGCCGTACTTTTTCATTTCATGTCTAGATAGTTCTACATGGCGCATAGCATCATAAAGCCTCCCATGACCAACCATTTCCACCATTTCCACCCTCTCAAGACTTTTCCACTTTCTAGAACAGCTCGAACAGATACCCGAGAGTGTGACGGTAGAGTGCGCCCCGCCCGCGGGCCGCAGCTTTGTCGGCGGCCTCTTTGGCCAGCCATTCCTGCTCGTCGGCGTCGACGACGTCGTTGCCGGTCCATAGGTCCGCTTCGGCGGGGTTGACTTCCTTGGTCTTCATGATGAACTTGTAGACTAAGATCATGAGGATGTAGAGCGGGATGCCCTGAAGAGGAGTGTTAGCCGGGGTTCGATTGGGGGTTTGAGACTGATATTGAAAGTCAAGGGGACTCCTTACAAGGTAGCCGGTGATGAAGTTCTTGTAGTCGACGCCCTGGGCGCGGCGGGATTTGACGAAACCGATGTGCGCGACGAGGATGGAGATCCAGGTCAGCAGGCCGAAGATGGAGACGAGGTTGACGAAGTAGCCGAACACTGTCTTGGAGGAGGAGCTGACGTTCATGAAGGCCAGGCAGCAAAAGAGGGCGGAGAACGCGATGGAATAGTTCTAAATTTAGATGGGGACGCCGCGTTTGGTTTTGGCGAAGAGGGCGGGCGCATAGCCCTTCATTGCTTGGCCGTGCAGGGTGCGGCTGGCGATGTAAAGGTCGGAGTTAAGAGGCGGAGAAGACGAAGATGAGAATGCAGGCGTTCATGATGTGCGGGAGATAGTCAACCTGGGCGATTTTGATGGCGACGACGAAAGGCGAGGCGGAGGCGGTGCTCTTGTTGGCCCGCCTGTGGCGAAGAGTAGCTCGTCGCTGTTGTACGGCACGCACATTCCTAACAGGAGGACGGAGAAGACGTAGAAGATGACGATGCGCCAGAAGGTCAGCTTGATGGCGCGGGGGAAATTGCGGCGCGGGTTCTCAGCCTCGCCGACGGTGACACCAATGAGTTCGGTGCCGAGAAAGGCGAATACTGCAGTGAGCATGGAGGACCAGACGGCTAGGAACCGAACCCAGCTGCCGGTGGCGATGTAGGGGTTGAATGCGCCGGGCTCACTCCAATACCTGAAATCAACACGCGGCTGGCCTTCGACGCCGCCGAAAGTGATACAGAGCAGGAATATGATCAAACCGATGATGACGACGACTTTGATTGAAGAGAGCCAGAACTCGAATTCACCGAAGAACTTAATGCCAAAGTAGTTGATCGCGATGATTATAACCATGAAGATGGCGATCCAGACTCCGGAGTTGACTTTTTCTGCGGGTACCCAGTATTGTATGTCCAAGGCAGATGCGGTCAGCTGGTTAGGCCGTGAGGATAATGTACTTGAACCAGTAGGTGTATCCGAGGGCGAAAACAAGCGCAGGGTTCGACGAAGCGGGAGGCGTAGGTGGAGAAACCGCCAGCCGCAGGGAGCCAGGTTGCCATTTCGCCCAAAGAGCACATGACGGTGTAGACGAGGAAACCGACGAGAGTGTAAGCGATGAAGATGGGCGCAGGGGCCAGCCTGAGCAAGAGCAGAGCCGGTTCCGATGATCAAACCAATACCTGGGGATTCTTAGTGGCCGCGATCTCTGTCGAAGATGTTCATGCCTTGCGACTTACCAGCAGCACCACCAATAGCAATCATACTAATCTGGCGGGCCTTGAGACCGCGGTGCAAGCTCTCATTCTTCCTGTCCGGATCGGTGTACATCTGGACATCTCCGGCGTCGTAGAGGTCACCGTGCTCCTTGAGTCCATATTCAGCCTTGCCATTGTTCGTCGGACAGCTCGTGGAGCCGATCTCCCAGTCGCGGCCGGTGGACGTCGCCATGATGGGCGTTTCGGCGTGCCCAAGATGGGGAGCCTCAATATGGAGGCTCGAAAATGTAGGCTTCTACCCTCCTGCTCTGTCTGCAAAGACAGACGATGCGAGAATGCCGCAAGGGGGGAGGCGGCAGAGGGGGAGAGGTTAAAATACCAGACCAAAAAGCGAGACACTCTACAAGCGGCCAGCGTGGAAAGATATAAGGTTATACAATGCTATTCAAAATGGTTGGGCCACTCTGATCTCCGAGGCTGCGCCGGATTTCCAGCGTTTGGTGGTGGTCCTCATACAAACTGAGAACTCCGTGCCAGCCAGCTGTATCGTCTCATTCCTAGCCTCGTCGCCATTGCCGGATTAGACCAGATTGAGGTCGTCATCGTCGTCGGTATGCGCTCCAGCGGCACCAAGCGAGTAGTCAGACCTTCTCATAAGGTGGTGGCAGCCTCTCAGCAGCAGCCTACGCCGGCACCAAGCACTAAGCGCCGTAGGACCACCACCACCACCACCACCAGCCCTATCACCCCATCCGCTAGCACAAGCTCCGCCGTCGGTGGTATCGCTGTCACCGCCGCCGCTGTCGATGACCCTTTCGATTTCGAGACGCAGGATGACCTTCAAAGGGGAGTGGACCTTAGTGAACAGCTGGGGTCGCCCTCATGGCACTCCTCACCGCCGCCGCCGCCGGCGCAGCAGCAGCACAGCTTAGCAGTGCCAACCTTTATACTGCCGTCGGATAAGGAGCACGAGCCAGAGCAGGAGCAGCGCCAGCAGCAGGAGCAGCAGGAGCCGGAGTCACCGCTGTTTGTGAGGTCATCAGATCTGAGGAAGAGATGAGGAGCAGCCACTATCCGCGAGGCTAGCGTACACGTTAGAAGTGAAGGTCTATGGCAAGACTCGTTTGCCACGTGACCCTGCAAAGGACCGCTCTCGGTCGTGGCCAGAAGTTACGTACAACTCTCATCCGGAGCTCTGGTTTGATATCGAGCAATACTATCAGGGCACGCTTGGCAGGTGGTCGATTGACTGGCTCGAGGTCATCGTCGATTGGCGTAGTTGCCCTGCCAGTCTCCGGTACGTACGGAGCTAGCAGCCTGTCTTGAGAGCCGTGAGTGGAGGCATGGTATTAGGGGCCTCCTAGTGTCGAAGGTGGCTGCTGGCAAGAGCGAGATCAAGGTCAGCCTGACGGTGCATTGCTTGCCTCCACCACCATCGCCGCAGGCTCCTACGGCTGCGATACCGGCTCCTGCGCCAGCTCCGATTGAGGCCACGCAACCGCAAGCAACGCAAGGTCGTGGTCGTCCGTCTGCTACTACCGTTCAGCTCGACCGCGTACAGAGCGCCCTTAACGATGAGAGCAGTCGCCGCGACTACTCAATGAGCCTAAGGGCAAGGTGGACCTGTACAGACCAAACATGCCCCAACTATCCGAAGGTCTGCTATTGGCTTGCAGCCGGCAATCCTCAGCGTAATCACTACCCTTTATACAGTGACCTCGTTGTGGCATGGACGAAGGACATCCGCGAAGACCTTGCTACTGCTGAGTCGCCTTCAATACTAACCTTCTATCGTATGCGTACAGCAAGGGACCAGCGTGACGGTAGGGGAGCCTCCAATAGCAGTGGCGCTTTTTTTTTGTAATCATATTGTATACAAGCTATTCAGCTTATGACAAGCCCGGCTACCTCCTAGGCAATCTCATGGTCTTCTATCTGTGCTGTTGCGTTGGTGTCTTTCCTTCAATCCTGCTCGCCATTCCGACTTGCTCAAGTCGCCACGGCTTTCGGGCTCAGCGCCCTCCTACTAGCCTGTCTTCGTGTATCATGCCTCAGCTCCAACAATGTCCTCACTCGCGCCTTCTCCTCGTTCTTGCTCGCCTTTAGTCTTCTTCTTCGTCGCCTTGATCAAGAAGACCCACGTCCCACTCGTCTAGTCTTTGTGCATCTTCTTCTTCTCTCCTTTTGCCTACCGCTGTGTGCTCGATGAAATGCATCACTCTCTGGAGCGGCTTCGCCAAAAAGTATGCGTAGGTCATTCTCGTCTTTTCTCGCCGATATTCGGATCTTATTGGTCTCGAGTCTGTTCAACATCTCCTCTCGCTGTCTTCTCCATTTGCGACATTCGAGCATGAGGTGGGCGACACTTTGTCTGCTGCTGCTGCACCACCAGCATCGAGCGTCTTGTGCTTTCTTCGTCCTCAGCAGGTGTAAGCCCGTCACAGCGTGACCGGACTTTAGCTGCAGGTACCTTGCGGTTGTGGACTTTCTCCCCGTTCGCCAAGTGCTTGCTCATTCTTGGCGAAAACTGCCATTTCCCCTTTACACATTGGCGCACATACGAGAGCGACGCCGATCGCATCTGTCGCGGTTGCTGTTGTGCCGTCCGCAATGCCGCTGTGTTTGCGATCTCCGCTCCCTCGATTTCCTCGCCGCTTGGCAGCCACGATAGTGTGAGACTGTAACCCTGCGCCCGGAGCCGCTTTGCTTGATTTGTGATCTCCCTTCACGAGTGGTAGCACCCATTCCTTGGCTTCCGACATGGCCATGAGGGCTTCTCGTGAGTCCGACACGATCTCTGCCGGCGAACAGTATACGATATCTACGTTGTGCAATGTAAATACCGGACAGTGGCTTCAGACTGGGTATGTACATACCCACCACAATAACTTTCCCCCATCACCTTTTGCTTGTTAGGGCGCAGGACTATCTGGTTCGGGTTCTAGGCGGACCAGACCTTTCCCCATAGAAGCTTTCCAATCGTGGGGCACATCCAGCCGTCGGGCACACCCCCGCTTCCATGAACAACACCACTTTCACAATCTTGATCGCTGTCAAATCTTGAACAAATGGGCTGAAAATCAGTGAGCCGATAGAGAAAGGGCTCATTTCAACGCCTATCTGTTCACTTCTCATCAAAGCGAGCTGGTTTCCTAATGGCACGTCCACGCCTCGACCTTAGCCGAACTGGTATCATTTCCTTGATCGGCTCGACTATAGTCGTAGCAGTCTCACTAACTTAGACAATTTTTGCTTAGGCGGTCTACCTCTTGGCCTCTTTGGCTGTGCCATAGACTCTATTTGAAGCTGATTTTGAGCCTTTTTAGCTTCCCTGGCTTGCTCTCTCCGAGCCTTCTTGAGAGCATCCTCGGCCCTCCTTGCTTCAGCTCTTGCAGCTCGATCCTCACGCTTCTGTTGAGCTTCTAAGTTCTTCTGAGTTTTCAGAGCAGCCCTAGCTTCAGCCTTAGAGACTTTTTCTAGAGCCTCACGCTCTTTGGCAGCCTCCTTGGCGTCCTGAAGCTCTCTAGCTTTCTGAACTTTGGATGGATTGAAGAACAGCACGCCTACACCTTCTTCCGCTCTAAGCTCTTCAGTGCAGAGAGTACACCGACAGTCATGTCCAAAAAATATGCCATGTTCATATCATGTGCAGTGGGAAAAATCTATGTTCATATTCATGTCGCGTCATGTGCAATGAGAAGGACAAAGTCTTGGCATTATGTTGGCGTGACCTGAGAGCACACGATTCTAATGTCGTTTTAACGTTTGCTACTACCAAAACTGAGATCTAAGTGCCGCAATCGTTCTCTGCGGATTGGATTTCTCCAACTTCAGGAACTCGAATCATGAAGCCATCCTCGACCACACCGGTGACCCGCCAATATTCCAGTCTGTTCCAGACACTTTCATGCCTCGACGATCGACGAATCCTGCGGTTCGGTGAGTGCCATGTATCGGTGGTCAGGTGAATCTCACTCCTTCTCTGGCGAAGGAGGCCCGCAAGCTCTATACGCCATGCTTCAAATATTCATTTGACAAGATTTGCGATTGCTGTCGGGGAGTCCCATAGAGATGTCGTGGCCATGTGATTCGCGGCGTGTATAAGCGTGTTCAACTTTGGCCGGCTACCCTGGGGCTTGCGCGAGTGCTCCCAAAGCAGCGGATTGAGGTTCTGACCGAGGTTTCTTTTGCGTGAGGGTTCCGCTGGCCTCATCGTCAGACAAGCTTGATGCTGCCATCGCAGTGGCGGAACGTCTGACACCAGGGTCTGAAGATGTCTCGGTTGTGGCAGGGTCAGAAGGCGGAGGCAGAGAAAGCTCCGATCGGCTCGCTCATCCACCCCATGTTTCTAGAAGCGTTCTAGCCGTGGCCGTGCACATCGATGAGGCTGTAGACAATCTTCGGCGCAGGTCATACTCAGTACATTTGGACATAATGAACATGTTCATTCCCAGACATCCCATGTTCATGTCATGTCGGAATGATGAACACGACATGACGTAATGAACATAATGAACATAATGGACTGTCGGTGTACTCTCTGCTTCAGTGAAAGGCCGCCCGCGCTTCCTTTTCTTCTTCTCGTCACCGAGAACTTCAACGTAGCCTTTCTCACGGTCTTCCGCCAGCCTGAGCTTGGCAGACAAGGTGATACATGCGCCACCCAGTTTCCTGATGATTTTCTGAGTCTCAGCATCCCTCTCAGCTACCGCTTCATTGACAATCCTTCTGATGGTTCTCTGAGCTGATGGCGTATCTAAACAGCTACTTGAGTGCCTCGAGGGTATTGATTCACCTCCAAAGGTTCCAGGATGATCCCCTGCCTTTTCATTGAAGATCTTGAGTACCTGGTCTGGATTGAAAGGTTCGATGCCGGTCTTGAGCCATCCGGACCTTATGTTGGCTTCCGTAAAGGCGTTGTCAAAAGCTGAGTAGAAGTTCTTGAAGAAATCTCGCTTAGTAACACTCGCAAGGCCTTGAGACAGCCTAGAATGAGCATCCAGTGACTGACTGTAACATGTGGCCAGAGGTCCAAACAGACTGACGTCCAAGGGCTGCAACCTGTGTGTTGAATGAGGAGGAAAGACCGCCACTAGTATTTTGTTACTCCGGCACCATTCTAAGAAGCTTAGCGTACAATGAGAGCCATGGCCATCGAGGACAAGAAGTCTCCAGTCTCTCCCAGCTTTGTTGACAGTCTGCTTATGGAACAGACTTTGCAACCAGCTCAGACCAAGCTCATCACTTGTCCATCAGTTGGGTGAGCTTGCGAACCAACATGGATGCTCCTGTGGATCATAGTCTTGGAGCCACGAGTCTTGAAGGTCACCGTCGTCAGTCGACCGTCTTGTAAATCAAAGCTGGTGGTAGTGAGCTTCCATCTGCACAAATTGTTGCAATAAGTGTGATCCATTCTCTGGAACCATCCTGCCCTGTGCCCAAGAGCCTTTGCTGGTGCATAAGAGCTTTGGGGAAAACCTTTTTGACTTTCTGAAGGTGGCCAATGAGGAAGCCTTTCTCGTCCATATTGTAGCAGTTCTGAGGCTGTATGCTGTACCGGTCCATCTTCTGCCTTAGAATGGTGAAGTACTGTCGATACGAAGCCGCAGAGTCAGCTTTGTGCCTTGCAAGGTCGATGGTGTTGAGATATCTGCAATCCAAAATATCATTGTGTCTGACTTTGAAGCCTGCCGACCAGTTCTTGTTGGGCTGATGACCGCACATTTCCTTGGCCCAAGTTGCCACCATTGTTGGTGTAGGTGGCAAGCACCAGCCACACAACCTTTGTATGTGATTGACAAGTACTAATTCTTGGTTGTTGGTCAGTAGTTGCTTTGTCTCGTTAGCCTTAGCGATAGAGCCTCTTTTTCCGTGGAAGTGCTTGCTGAGGGTGGACCTCTCAACTTTGAACTTCCTAGCTGCTTCTGAGACACTTGGCTTATCAGAACTTTGCAGGAATGCAATCGCCTCATTGATTGGTGCCATGTTTGCCGAGAAATCGTGTGTTGAAGTGGTGTTGTTCATGGAAGCGGGGGTGTGCCCGACGGCTGGATGTGCCCCACGATTGGAAAGCTTCTATTTTGCGATCCTTGTTCCCGGTTTATCTCGTCGTTCGCCATTGCTCGTTGATGTCGTGTTCAAATCGCTTAGTTGCTAGGGTGAAATGGATCACAGCTCGCACTGCTTTCATGTCCGGCCGCCATTCGTCGGTATCCGTGGTGGACTTGCCTCCGAGCAGACGAGAAAGATTGTCTACGCTCGTCCACACGCCCAAGATCTTCCGCTGCTCCTTCCACCTGGCGCAGTGAAAGATGAAATGCTCTCTTGTCTCCGCCGTCTCACCGCAGTCGCAGAGATTTGTTTCTGTTGCTTTGATATTGTGTAGGTACCCGTTCAGTGGTGTCATGCCTGTGCGGAGCTGTGCGAGGATGCTCGACTGTCTCTTGCTGAGGTTGTCGTACATGCGCCGAGTGTGATCGCCCGGCCAGGCAGCATCGACTCTACGCACGGACTCTCCGAACGTGGTCGGCATCTGCGAGGTCGCTCGCCTTAGGCGTTCTTGGGCATTTTGAACTGTCCTTATGCTCATTCTGACCTGGTCCTGGGGTACTCGTCCCTCCTCAGTAGACCGTTGCGCCAACTGCTTCGCTCTTTGCCCTAGTTCGAATACCGGGTCTGCTGGAGCCCATGCAAAGATCACGCGGTTGCTGAATCCTTCCAAATACCTCACATGTTTCAGAATCTTGCCAATAATGGCTTGTCCAGACCTCATGCCGAGAGTCCGAAGTGTAATCAGGACGGTGCGATTGTTCGTGAACACGTGGATCGTCTGGCAATGTGCACGCGGCGACGGTGCACGAGCATACACGGCATTGACAACCATACCGAGTCCCACCTCGATCGAAACCAGTGCGGCTGTATACAGGTCAATCCGCGTGCTGGCACCTATCGTTCTGTCATACTCGCACCGCTCGTCGTCGTTACTCATCCAAACGACGTCCATGGCGGCACTGCAGCAGCCTTGTCTTGCGCTGGCCTTCTGTTGCCCGACGTGTCGGTAGTGCTGCGGGTGCAGCTTGCACGCCCAGTCGAACACTGTGTGAGCACCGCCGCACGCCGGACACTTCGGGCTGTCTTTGTTCGTACACTCGAGCAGATTGCACATCTGATCTGGCTGGTGCATGACGCCTGTTTGTGTCCGTACCTGTTGCAGTGGTAGCACGGACCACTGTTGCCCCTGACGATGAACGGTGAGCAGAACGCGTCAGTCGTGCCGAACATAGCCGTCCGTGTCCGCAGCAGGTAGTCTGCATCGAGCTTGCTCTTCAGCCAGACCGCCATCGATCCTACCTTTTTCTTCGCTTCAACCTTGCTAAGCCAGGTAGCCTTCATTACCGCACATTCTGCCGCTTCGCAGCTATTGTCTGCCTTGAAGTCTTTCGCAAAGTCCTTCTTCAGCGTCTTGCCATCGTTTAGATCCTGATCCAACACGCACTGCTTCACGACACTGTCAAACTTCACCGGGTACCACTGCTCGCCTTTGACGCGCGCCAGTCAAGCTCGACGTCAACCAGCGAGTGTGCTGCTTCGCCCTGTTGTCTTCGTCCCTGTTGGCAAACACTACGCCGATCCTGTCTCCCGGGCCAGGTCGCAGACACTTGATCGTCAGCTGTTCTGTGACCTTAGAAGCTTTCCAATCGTGGGGCACATCCAGCCGTCGGGCACAGTCACTTTTTGCAGCAGCTTCACCAAAAAGTGACTTATGGATTATTGACAGTATCTTGTTGAAAACAAGGCTTTTTCGATTGATTAACAACTCGTCGAGTAGCCTTTGGGTAGCTCTATCATCATAGCGAATATCTGGTCTGTATCTATGTTAGCTGCCAAGTAAAGTCGCGTAATGTAAATCGGCCTTATTCACACCAAAAAGTCGACTTTTTGAACAATTTATTGTTCAGTAGTCACACATCCAAATTAAACAATCTTGTATGGGTCAAAATCGTCTTACCATGAAGATATCATCCAAGCATATGGACGGCTTAGTATTGCATGGTGAAATGGTAGAGTGTTCATTGAAGAGATGGAATGAATTCCTCACCAAAAACAGCGCCAAGGCCTGGCAAAAGTTATGAGATTTCGCAGCCCAAATGACCATCGCAATAAAGAGCTTGATGACAATATCCAGGCAATGCTACTGCCGGGCTGGTTGAGTGGAGTAATGTTCACGGTTATACTCATCCTCTACGTGACTTGGGCTCAGGGAGATCGGCATATTTGGGACATCTTGCCAGCGAAGCGCGAGGCTGTTGCTCTGTCTCTCTGGCTTGCAGAGTTCTCTTTTCTCGTCTGCGGCGGGTGCATCAAGGTATCCGTCCTGCTCTTCTATCGTCGGCTAGTCGACGGCACATACTCAAGACGGTGGAAGTACGCCGTCCTCCTCGCAATCGCCTTCACGGTCGCCTACACGGTTGCTTTCTGCATCATGCTTCTCGTCAACTGCACACCAACTGAGGCATACTGGAGAGCGTTTGACCCCACCTACGCGATGACCAAAAAGTACGCTTGCCTGGACACAAAGATCATCAACACCCTCGCCGGCGTCTTCGCTTCGGTCAGCGATCTCTACGCCGTTATGCTGCAGTGCATAATCACGTGGCACTTTCAGGTCCCAAAGGCTCAGAAGATTGCCCTTAACATGATCTTCTCCCTCGGATTGCTCGTCGTCGCTGCCAGTGGTGTTCGCACGTACCATCTGATGAGTTAGTTATAAGCATATTAGTTCTATACCACGCAGTGTTCGTAACAATGCTGACTTCTCGCAGTTACGGGCCATAGTTCAGACGTGAGCTGGAACATCTTCGACCTCTACATCTGGGCGCAACTCGAGCTACAATTGGGCATCATGTGTGCCAGCGCTCCCTCATTGCGCGTCTTCTTCCGACGATATATGGACGGCCCGGTCTCCCGAGCGTTCAGATCCGCGCCAGGCACTACGCCCAACCCTGACCAGCAAATGCCATCATCCGATCCTTCAGACGGATCTATCGCCGTCGTTCGGCTAACCTCGGTCACTTACGACCAGCCCGTGAAACTCGGTACAAAGAGTCACCCCAAGGGAACCATGGATGCCGTGGGGGAAGTGGAAGACGAGCGGTCAACATCGCCTACGCAAAGCAACGAACGTCTCACCAGGTACTCTCACGAAGACTCGTTCGACTCGTATGCAATGAGTGACTACGGCTGGAAGAAAGGACGTGTGAAGCCGCGTTGGAGCAAATAGGACTCGCGAGGTGTTACAGGAGTCCCATGGCCCGCAACAGTCAATCAACCTCTTGGCGTTTGGTCGGTTGAATTGGACTTATGACGCTATTCAACCAACCCACCAGCGTAGTGTATGACTCCAACCAACTACCAACCGGTTGAGGTTGATTTGGAATGGTATACACGGAGTACATTTGCTGCAATTTATTTGCTCGTGTCCGTGCCTGTTGCAATTGTAATCGTGCCCGGCAAGGCTTCGCGCGGCCAGCTACCCCTCGTCTCGTCTCAGACTCGCGAGCGAGTGCCGCACAGCTCAATGCAAAACACAGCTCAATGCAAAGCTATATATTACTACTTATTGTATCTACTAATTCATCCATCACCTGGCACCAGATTGGTATAACCTTTGCGCGATATTTCTTCCACGTAGTTAGGGATCCACCTGGCTGAATAGCTTTGAGCATGGTGGTCGTACGCTGTCTAAAAGCAGCCTGATCTGCTCGTTCAATGATCTTTTTGGCCTTCTCAATCTCATCATCTTCGCGATTTCGAACCATTCGGCGCGCATTTGCAGTGGTACGGACACCACCACGTTGAAGGGTAACGTCATTCATCAGTACCCTGCGCATACCAGTACCCCGCGCACTTTCCCGACGCGACAGCACCCTTCACCTTCAACACGCGAATTCATCACACCAAGTGATGCAGGTCCAAACAAATGAAGCACGAGCCATCTTGGCTATCGAGGCTATCCGAACATCTCATAAATTAAGCCGCCGAGCTGCTGCGAAGCTCTACAATGTGCCCGAATCAACTTTGCGTACCAGAATGAACGGAACAACCCCAATTGCAGAACGTCGGCCCGCTGTTCAGGTTTTGACTGCAACAGAGGAGCGGGTGGTAGTTCAATATATATTGGACTTGGATTCACGAGGATTTCCGCCATTGATCGAAGATGTGCGAGAAATGGCGAATCGCATCCTCGCGTCGCGGAGCACGCGACGCGTCGGGAAGCAGTGGCCCTATCGCTTCATACAACGAAGGGAAGAGCTCCGTATGCGCTTTTCTCGCGCCTACGACTTCCAGAGAGCCCTCTGTGAAGATCCCAAGCTTGTGAACGCGTGGTTTCGCCTGTTCTTGAACATGCGGGACAAGTACGGCATCCTCGACTGCGATATGTACAACTTCGACGAGACCGGCTTCATGATGGGTGTCATCTGCCCTTCGATGGTTATCACGCGTGCTGATCGACGTGGCAAAGGCAAGACTGTCCAACCTGGAAATCGTGAATGGGCGACCGCGATTGCCTGCATCAGTGGTGACGGTTTCGACGTGCCCCCATTTTTGCTTGTCCAAGGCGCCTACCATCTGGCCAGTTGGTACACCGAGAGTGGTCTCCCCGACTCGTGGGTTATCAAGCCCACTTCTAATGGGTGGACGGACAACGAGACCGGCCTAGACTGGATCAAACACTTCGACAAGCATACTGGAGCGCGCACAAAGGGTAGTTACCGGATGCTAGTGCTGGACGGGCACGGGAGCCACCAGTCGGTCGATTTTGAGGCTTACTGCAAGGATCACATGATTATTCCTCTTTGTCTACCTCCTCATTCCTCCCATATCACTCAGCCCCTTGACATTGGGCTCTTCGGCCCGCTTAAAAGGGCGTACGGCAAAGAAATCGAGACGTTCATCCAGGCTCACATCAACCACATCACCAAAGTAGAGTTCTTTCTGGCATTCCACGCGGCGTACAAAGCTTCTATGACTTCGAACAATACATCAGGGGGGTTTCGAGGGGCCGGCCTCATCCCGTTCGACCCGCAAGTCGTACTTTCCAAGCTTGATGTGAAGTTGCGGACGCCAACACCCGCGAGGTCATCTACGGCCAGCGCCGATCCTTGGGTCTCTCAGACGCCACACAACCCGACTGAAGCCATCTCACAGTCGGAACTGGTCAAGTCTCGGATCAGTTGCCACCAAGGAAGTTCTCCAACCCCCATTTTCTCGGCTGTCAGGCAAATGGGGAAAGGAATTGAGGCAATGGCGCACTCGGTGACCCTTTTGACTGCAGAGAACCACACCCTTCAGAAGGCCAACGAAGCCCTTAGCAAGCGCCGGAGGGCCAAAAAGTCCCGGGTCTATCGTGGCGGTGCACTGCCTGTACAGAGTGCGAGGGCTATTGTGGCTCACAAGGAGACCGAAAAGCAGCAAGGGCGAGGTGTGGGTGAGAATCGGGGTAGCAATGATGAGAGGCCGGCGACGATTCGACGCTGTCGCAAATGCGGAAAGCTCGGCCATAATATAAGAACGTGCCAGGTCGAAGTAGAAACACCTGATGTCTAGGTTATGATAATCTCCTTGTTTACTTGAGCGGTTGTGGTTGTGACATTGGTCATGAAAGTGGTGTCGCGTCGGGAAAGTGCGCGGGGTACTGGTATGCGCAGGGTACTGATGAATGACGTTATATAGCTTTGCATTGAGCTGTGTTTTGCATTGAGCTGTGCGGCACTCGCTCGCGAGTCTGAGACGAGACGAGGGGTAGCTGGCCGCGCGAAGCCTTGGCCGGCACGATTACGTCCCAGATCTCGAAGGTCCTACAGAGGATAGAAACATGAACTGCTCTGTGACTTTCGTGAATTCTGTCCGTTTCAATCCGCCAATATCTGCAAAAACGCTACTTCGCCTGTGTAGAAAGCGAGACTGTTGTTAATCACGCCAGGGTGGTACGTCAAGAAGCCAGCAGCGATAGAATATGCAGCTCCAGAAGCTCTCTCGACCCGATCACCAACATCCTCTGCATCTACGGCGAAGAATCCATCTCTGTCGCCAGTGAATCTTCCAATAACCGTGATCGAAGCGTCCAAGTCATCCAATGCATCTGCAAGCTGTTCACCTTGCAGTCGAGAGGGAAGTGACAGTGGCACACTGAAGTTGTAGTACTGCCCCGGGGAGACCAGTAAGGATGCTGTTGTGTTGCCGTATATGCTGTTCGAATTGATCGAACCGAAAGCGTCTTCATTTCCGTTTTCAAGGAAGTTTGATAGCTCATTCGACGCGGGCTTGCCCACATCAAAGAAACGAACCTGGTCGCTGTGGATCGCGACGAAGATGTCACGAAAATTCGTAGTCGGGGTCAAATTCTGTAAAGTAATCCTCACTTGATTATTCTGGTTTGACCTGCTTGATTCATCGATGATAGTGACGCCCGGCGCGGATGCATTTCCGGTACTTTGGGGGGGAAAGGTGCCCAGAATCGTATGGCCATCATAGGTTCGGTTGGGAGATGACGATCCGCTATATGCGACGTCTCCACTATCCGTTGCTTGACGCGGGCTGATGGTCGCAGTGGCAAGAGCACAAAACAGAAAAGGCGCAAACGCGTACATGTTGACCTAGACTAGAGGAGTAACTTAAACATTCGAAGACCACAAAACTGCGGACGCCGCGAAATTTATGTCGACAGATGATGACGTACATCTTCGGATGGTCCGGATACATCCCACATTGTTCATTCTCTGATCCCTGTTCAGTACTGCTTCGGCGCATCGAGCTCTTAGCTAACTCTTTCGATAGCTTTGTTGCCTCAGCTCCCTAGGGTCAGGACCGTCATACCCGTACGATACGCGAGTACCAAGGACGGTTTGAAAAGTGTTGTAGAGAGCAATATGGCATGGCGTTGTATAAATTTTGACTATGAAACACCAATAGAGAAACTGTAGTGCGAAGCAATCTAGATCATCTATGTGCCCGGCAATTGCGATGCTTGCCGTTGAGTGTTGGTAATAGCCCCTAACGCTTTGCTGGGGACGAAGCTCTGTGTTAAGCGCCAAGCTACACTAGCTTACCATAAAGGTGGGCCACGGAGAGCATTGCAACAAATGGTGTGATTGAGGTCGTCGACGTAGTTTCACCCTGGGCGGGGTAACGTGGTTAGGATTATAACGAACCGAACACGTGCGAGCACACTCGGTAGCCGGCATAGGTAGAGCTTCGTCTGCGCCAATTAATGCTCGTAGCCTTTGATCAATTATCGTCGCTTGCTTAATGGTCTTCGCCACAGAGCCAGCTATGAATTGGTCAACTTTAGCGCCTGGTCGGATGGAAAACTCACCTCGGAAGGAAAATGCCGCTACAGGCTCATTGGCATGGAACTCTAGTCAAAGAGGGGTGTGCATCGAGCACGATCGCACGGACTTTGCAGGGGAGCTTGGGTCGCGGGTCAGCACCGGAAAGTTCCGTGCCGGACCTTTCGGAGAAGGGCACTCAACTTCGTGGACGATACGGCATACATCTAACGTAGATGATGGCTCACCGACACATCCCGCTTTCCGACGCAACTAATGCTCACATTTTTATGTAGCAACGACGTGTCGAAAGCGTTGACCGCTATCAAGAAAGGTCACAAGATAAGAAGTGGGAGAGAAGTGGTGCACAAGATTGCCGATGCTGTCCTGGAGATGGAAGGGGTCGGCCAACCGAGTGACAATCTTCACCGCCCCCAGCGACAAGGGCATCCTTGGTGTCGCAGAAGCCAAGCGGGCTGCAAAGGTGGTCGTCGACAAGGGCAGCGAACTCACAGCCGCCCCGTGCGCGAGCTGTCGGGAGTGCTGCGCGCTTGGCTGAGCAAGTAAAGAACCTGCACGTGAACGAGGATGATGTCCGAGTGAAACACTACACGTGGAAAATGGACAAGGCCTAGTCTAGGAAGCATACACTTCGTCCTTACGGAGCGTTGACTTCCGACGAGGCGTCCATCCTGCTTGTTTAGGTTCGCGTGTCTTGCAAATTACCAGAAATCGCCTTGTAGATTAGAGCTGGCGACAACTTGGTGCCGTCTGCGCAGATCGTAGCTAATCGTGCCGGCCAAGGCTTCGCGCGGCCAGCTACCCCTCGTTTCGTCTCAGACTCGCGAGCGAGTGCCGTACAGCTCAATGCAAAACACAGCTCAATGCAAATGGTGGTATAGCTACGCGTCTATTCCCTTTTCACCTATACTATTCAACCACCATGGCGTCTAAATACCACCAGGTTGAGGCGGAGATTGATGAAGCTATTAGCTTTCAGAGAGACCAAACGGAACCTCTCAAAATTACCTAGCTGGCCTCATTATTTAGCGTCCCCTACGACCGCTTACGTAGGCGGCTCCAAGGCAATGATTCAAGAACTACACGCGCTCCTACAAATAGGAG
>JALZWQ010000071.1:0-17949 GCA_023621355.1 Cladosporium sphaerospermum
GCCCCCCAAATTCCGTCTCAAAACAGGTGAGAGCCAAGACCATCTGGGAAATTCGAAAACTTTCGGAGAAGCGGAGGGCCTTCGTGATTACTGTATCTCTTGGCATCACGTGGAGCGCCCATCAACACGTGCAGCGTCCGTGGTCAGAGAGCAGCGCCAAGAGATAGAGTAATCACGGAGGTCCTCCGCTGACCGTCAGCCTGAATCGCTTGGCAGATTCTTTTGCGCCATCTGGCGTCACGTACCGATAAGGAGACCGAGAGTCACGGTGCCAAGCGATGGTGTTGCCTTTGACAATACCCCAGTTGAATCTTGCATCCTCGGCATGTTTGACATCAGACTAAGAGTCTGACTTCAAACGACGAGTAGGTCCTCTCATCGGCGAGCGCTTCTCTCGTCGACGAGGTTTGCGAGGTTAATGCAAGCAAGCGGCAAGAAACCATGATTACCTAAGGCTTGACACGCAACGAGGAGCGCTCGCAGTTGAACTTAAACTGTGAACAGAATGCAAGAGGGACGCGTCACGGAGAGTATGCCGCAGAGGACACGCAGCGAGGAGCGTTCGGAGTTGAACTTACCTTCCTGGCGGCTGGCCGGATTCCATCCAGAACCGGTAGGAGATGATTGGTCTCTCGGCCAGGCGGAACTATTATTGCGGATGCCCGCGATTCTTGGAAAAATACAAGGGCTGTTCCCGGCCAATGTTCCTATGCCGACTCTGCCGAAATGAAGCAATTGACCTTCATGGCAAGAAGCGCACAGGGATGGCGTTTAGCAGTACTGTACTTCACGGGACGTGGCCCATCAGTTGTTGGGAAGATTTTCAAAAAGTGATCGACATGATTGGCATGGCAACATGTGCGAAGTGGTGTGCGATGTTCCTTCTCGCGGCACTTGTTGGGTCGTTACTACTGGACGCTGGTCCGCACTACAACGCTGTGTGCAGGCGCCGCTGATTGCAGTCTGCCTGTCCACCGATCGTTGCTGCTGTGCAGAGTTGACGGCCTTGCAAAAGTGACGGTCTTGTGATCAAGATGTGGAAGGGACCATTAAAGGCTCCTTGTTGCCCTGAGGCTTCAGTATGCCCTGAGGCTTCGGCATGCCCTGTACCGCAATTGGTGCTCCATGCCCCAGGGCATGCCGAAGCCTCAGGGCATGCCGCCAGCCTATGAGCCTGTCACGCTCTTCGCACCATTCGTTGCTTCCCCGTCGACAGCATCTTCCTGTCGACGGCATCTTCCTGTCGACGGCATCTTCCTGTCGACGGCATTTTCCTGTCGATGGCATTTTCCTGTCGACGGCATCTTCCTGTCGACGGCATTTTCCTGTCGACGGCATCTTCCTGTCGACAGCCCTGTCGACTATCCCCCCGTCCACAGGGAGGAGTGAATGGCTTGACAGGCTCTTAGGGCTAGCGGCATGCCCTGAGGCTTCGGTATGCCCTGAGGCTTCGGTATGCCCTGAGGCTTCGGCATGCCATGAGGCTTCAGCATGCCCTGAGGCTATGGCATGCCCTGAGGCTATGGCATGCCCCAGGGCATGCTGTTGCCTCAGGGCAAACAGGAGCCTTAAACGGTCCCTTCCACATGTTGATCATACAGTATGACCGTCACTTTTGCAAGGCCATCATGCTCCAGGGCATGCTTTTGCCTCAGGGCATGCCGAAGCCTCGCATTTGACGGTTCCTTCCACTATGCCCGCTCGCACGGATTCGCCACCCTTGAGCTTCCGAGTCCGATTCACCGCAATCCGTCTCTCTACCAAGGCCGTGTTGAGGAAGCTTTCTCGCCGTGGATCATTGCTTCGTTAAGTCTGGGCGAGTCTGACGAAGCTGTGCGGAGGGACTTGTGCCCCGCTTTCGACGAGGGAAAGAGGTCGCTCGGCTTGTTACCCGCAGCGCCCGTCGATGTTACCACCCTAGATTGCCGTCTGATCGCTCTGATTCAGTCGATCTGTCGAAGGTGCTTGGGTCAGAGAAGATCTTCCGCGGGAGCTACCGGGAGCAGGAAGGACGTTCTTGCCAGACAACAAGACCCCCAAGTCAGCACCTTGCTTTACAAGTCCGCCGCGGCCGAGTCCTGAGACAATGGCGACATCTCGACCTCGGAGCGCGGACATTCAGAGGGGCTTTCGGCGCTGCAAGAGATAGCTGGCTCGCTGGCAGATCGGTGGACAGCGCAAAAGTTCTGTTCTTGGGGACATAAATTTAGGAAAGTTTTGTCCCTGGGGACAGAGCTGGAAAGCAGCAGTAAACGAGCTTGAAGTCCGTGCAGAAACGTTATCTGATATCATGAGAGCTAATTTACAGTAGACGTGCGGGAGGATGCCGATTTCGCAGCGTTAGCGAGATGTACCGCGGGCGCATGTCAAGACCAGCTGATATTGTGATATCCATGCGACACGTCTGCGCATCACATGCGCTCGAAGTGCGAGGAGCATATATATAAGTGAAAGCAGCTCTTTTGTCAACCTGCGCTCTTGCTCGTCACCTTCGACCTTCGCCCAACACACATACATCGCTGCCTCAGCCGCAATCACCACCTATCGTCACCAACACCTTTCCACCCACGACTCACCTGCTCGCCGCCATGGTGGCGGAGATCCTCGCGCTACCGTTCCCATCTGCAACCGCTGCATCCCGCGCCTGAACGACGACCTCCCGGGTAATTTACCTGGTGTGCTCTAAACTTGCGACCAAGACCTGTCGGTAAAAGATGTTCCTATACTATGCGGACGAAGTATGCGGACGAAAGATGCCCCGCCGAGACACCGAATCCAGTTGCTGCTGCTTAAGGGTCCAGCAACATGTGTTCAAGCGGCCTAAAATTGGTCGAGCGTCTTGCAAACGGCATCACGAAGATTCTGAGGAAGCTCGGGGTTCAAACCTCTGCAGCCACACTCGTGTATCGACGAAGGTGTGCTGAGATTCTCCAGGACCTCCAGAAGGCCGCTCAAGGTGTAATTTTGAACTGCCCATTCCATGGGCCACAACCCACGACGCTCAAATTCCGCCTTCCAAAGCCTTAGGTGACCTTCACTACACTCGGGGGAAATGTAATACCCATCTAGGGAGTAATTCCGAAGGGCTGCAACAGCTTTGAGCATGACTTGTGTTTTCTGCAACTGGAAGCCACCTGCATGGGAACGTCAGTCTTAGAGAACGAGTATGTAATGTAGAGACCATTCGATGATCGTTCACACCCACCTACAGTCTCTTCCGTTCTCCCAGCGGTTCCTCCGGGAGGCCAACAGGCATGTCGATCGAGAGCCGACGAGACACCAAGATCGAGGGCAATGGCTGCTACGGTGTACGATTCATCTCCACGTGCATCGCAAAGCGCACGATCCAGCCACTTCTTGATCCACGTGGAGAGGACTCCCGTCAACTGATGTCTGTTGCAGGACTGAGCAATCTCTTTCAGTACGTTCAGGTTCAATGCATGGGGCACCCTTTCGTGGTGTCCATGTAGAATGTTGCAGATTGCCAACAACGCCTCGCGGTCGTCTGGAACGCTCAGCTCGTTGGTAAAGGAGAACTCGACCGGAGCCCGACCACGTCTTCTTTTTTGTAGCAGCTTGGAGAAGCTCTCGGATGCTTCAACAAGTGTACGGGAAGAAACAAGTAGCAGCCCTTCACGGCCTTTTCCAGACACTCGAAGCAAAAGGTCACCGTCCGGACAGATGATGTCGACAGTTTGGGCCGTACAGATTTCTGGCTGGTCAGCCGTCATGGTGTGTTGGGTGGCGTTAACCTAAGGTATCATGACACGATGAACAGGAAACAAAAATTTGCCCGAGTGATGTTGTGGGGAACTTCGGGTCTTTTGATCGCTTGGTGGATGTAGGAAGACACGCGAAGATCGGAGATGAGGGGTCTCGTGCGTGAGCAGGAGGCATAGTCTTTGCTCGCAGAGTTCCTCATCTGCCCCCTTCCCCTCTCTTTCCCTCCCCCTCGCTTTCCCTCCCCCCTCTCTTCCTGCCACCGTCTTTGGCCCTCTTGCCTTCCTCCCTCCACTTGCGTTCCACCGGACGTGTTTGGCGCCATCCTTGGGAGTGAACCCTCTTCCAAAAGAGCTTGGATTTGTTTCAGCGTTGGACATTATCTTCTTCACTGCTTCAAAACACCTGGTCAGACCGACACCCAAAACGTAACGCTTCCTTCCCGCTTCTGAGTCACAACTTTCGACATGCCTTGCGATGTGTACTCCGAAATTCGCGAACACTTTCGAGGGTATGCTTTGCTGGAACTTGCGAACGTAGAGTTCCTTGACGGTGGGGTTACAGACATAGAAAGAGTTGAGCGATTGCTGAAGGAGTTCAAGCTACAAGGGTGCCGTCGGGATGATGAGATACATGCTATTTCGGTGATGGTTGACAGCGACGTTTTCGGGAAGGAGTCCATGAGGCATTTGGATCGAGGTTCATCGTGCCATGTGCTGCCGTCAAAACGCTTCCGTATGAAAGCGACTTGCCTACGTGGTAAGCACAGAGTCCTGGCGGCAAATCGCCATTTCCAGGAATCAGATCGATGGTGGGTTGCAAAATTGTACGACTGTGGTCAGTGAGCATGCCTGCTGGTTCGATGGACCTTGAAAGTGCTAACCACCGCTCTGTCAGGCCTGCCAGACGCCGCTCAGAACCACATCCGTTGCGAATACAGACCCAAGATCGGACCCACCGATGGAGAGATCTTCAGGCAGGTGCTCGATGCCGAACGTAGAAGGGATGCAATCGAGGCCACTCGCTGGTCGCAAATGCTGACGCAACGCAAGCAACGCAATTTGCGGGAGATTCGAATCGTCGATGAGGGAAGACTGCTCGCCGCATTCACGCGATTGCTTCCTTACATCGCTCTTTGGGTCGATTTCCAGCCTGGAGCGTTGAACAGAGTGCTACCATTACGTTGCCGCGAGGCGCGTCTCGCTATCTGAGCACCCGCTGCCACAGCGCCAGCTAACATCGCTGCAGGAAGTGTATCACTACCTCAAGTGTCTGCATCAAGTCTGGTCATGCATTCTCGATGGAATTGTGATGCCTGAGTGTTTGGACGCAGCCACGGTGAAGCTCTTGTGCCTCCGGATGCCAGCGCATTCCGCGCGTGATGCGTTTTTAATAGGCAAGGCGTGGCAGGCCTCTGCCGTTTTCAGCGCTGTCAGCGAGAGGCGGCCACGCGCCGACTTGCTGGCCAGAACTCTGGCCTGCGAGAAGGTACTCACCTTTAGCACTTTTCATGCAGATGTGGCCCTGCTGGAGCTTTGTTACCATCCTTTACGGCAATTGTGGCCGGGCGGGAAGTGCAGCCTCCGAGAAGCTTGTCGTGCTTCGTTCGCCCGAGACGGCAAGGACTTTGTAGCGAGGTACATCGAAATCTGGTTGTACACCATCAAGAACTATCCAAAGTTGAATTTGGTGAGGAGTCACGGGCTGAAGAAGGTTGGCCACAAAGCCCCGGCGGAATCGATGCTTCACGAGGACCCAGCCGTATCAGCACATGCGTCCTTTGTTCACTCACGCGGTTTCAGATCAGAGGTGATTGAGTCACTTCGTACGCGTCGAAAGGAGAATAAGAAAGGGTCAGAGACGCCACGACCGGCCTCGATGGAACGATTTGAAGAGGTCCGTTTGCAAGACCGCTCTGGACGCCCGCCGATGACATTGTCCCTTCACTGGCAGGCGATCACACTCGACGATGTATTACATCAAGGTAATTCAAAATTGGCAGATCAAGCTTCTCCCCTAGTGGTCGCGCGGAGCTTCGTCCGGTGTTTCTTTGAGTCTGAAATGTTGCACGACCCAAAAACTACAGTCAGATCTGAGCTGGGCTCAAGCTTTGCAGTCACAGAAGCAAGAGAATCGCCGAAGGATGACAAACCTTTCAGAGCAAGCCGCGCATCCTTTTGCAATGGGTCTGAGAGATTTGTCGGGTCCCTGGCCTCACCTGTGCGCTGTAAAGGTGCCGACGACCAGATCCGGGCCTCCAAAGCCGTGGAACCCATCTTAGATCAACCAGTCCGGCTGAACCCTCACTTTGAAGCGCTGGAGCCTCTTCCAACGCCACTGCAACACGACACACCGGTCCCAACGCAGCATCAAGACTCGCTGCGGGCAAATGGTCATATCGATGGCGCTATGGCATTAGACTCAGCCAGCAGTCCCAGAGCAGCAGTTCAGAGGAGTAGGCCGCAAATGCGCCGTCGGGGCGAAGTGGAGCACCAAACACTCATGCCATCTTTCAGAGCGCCCGGGGAATTACCGAAAGTCAAGGAAGCTACCAAAGCTGGGAGAGTTATAAAGTCGCAGCCGCGGACTGGGCAGGGGCTCCTTAATCTAAGTCTAGTACACGAGCATCTGGCTAAGCATCTGGCCAGTCATGCTAAATGAGAACAAGAAATGTCACATTGGCAGCAAGCGTTTCTTTTGACCTGCGTAATGCTATCGTCGACGGTAAGTGGTGTGGTTATGGGGCTACGGCGGACAAAGGATACTCCTGGAGTCTTGGGGGCGAAATAGGCATTCAATCACTGTGTACTGTATGCGTTTGGAGAAAATAAATCGACAACTGCTTCCGTGCATGTGATAAGTACAGTGCTGCTCTATCACGGTGGTGAGATGCATTCGTGACGTACTGTACATCTGCCTACAAGAACGATGCCACCGCATAGTACTCTCGCCGCCGCCATGGAATGGCGACTGCAATTTTGACCCCAAGAGAGGAAGTGCCGAGAAGATGGCGTCTCACTGGGTAGCATACGATCCAGATCCACTACAACTTGCACGTGCGCTTGGTGGATTGCACGCGCGGTTGAGTGATTGGAACTGCCCACTCCAGTCCTCGCTTTTATATGTAATCACAACCATCTTCCCCACGTCACCTTCTTCGCACTTCACACCTTGATACTGATCTGGTGAGCAGCTCAACGAGCTAGCGACGAAGCGATCCGATCTCTCGTCTCCCGCCTCCTGCCAGCATCAACAAAAGGCATCACTGTAATCAGCGGAAGGATGGGTCTGCGGCAGCTACTTAGCATAGCAAAACGCAATGTGCACGGCTGACAAGCACAGGACCAAACCGCGTACCATCGACAGCGACCGAATCACACGATATCCCTGAATGCATTGACGAGCCGTGCATGTTCTTGTTCGACGAGGAGTACCAGCTGTGGAACAATCGAAAGCCTGCTCCCATCTTCAACATGCGTCTGACAAGGAAGACTCAGATTCGGAGACGGCTCCGATCTACGGAAGTCAGTAAACTTAGAGAAGGAGAGAAGGGCAACAGCCATACTGCGACAAGTCGGTAGCACCACGACCACTGACGACTGAGGTTCTGCGGAAATCGGACAGTCAGACCGACACAAGCGCGCGCACGACAAGGATGAGAATGACAGGGATGAAAATAACAGGCGGATATGACATGTGGGGACAGAATATGGCTCGAGCGAGGAGTTTGTCGTCAAGGCAGAATTCGGCCATGTCTATCTATCATACAACGCAGGACTCTACATCACATTCTTGTACTCGATCAAAGTGCGGAATTATCCTTCGACCGTCCACTGTTGCGCTTTTGGCGTAAGTGCACTCTCACATCGAGCCTTTGCTATCGCCTAACAGATTGGCGAAGGCCACGTTGTCATCCAATTGCTGGGGCGCAAAAAGGCCTCAACGAGACTCCGCCATCACTTCGCAATTGCCACTCGGGAATAGACCTCAGAAAGGAGTAGACCGGAGACCGCAAACGACGACATTCTCGTGGCTCCGCACACGCGTGTCTTCACCTCCTCAGTTGTGATACATCTTGCCAGGCGGACAGTACGACCATTACAGATTTCCCGGCCACGACAAACAGTAATACGTACCATGCCATCGTCGGAATCATTCCGTTTCGCCTTCAACATCATGTTGTGTGCGGCATAACTTACCAACACCTCTCACAAGTCTTGCCAATTTTCGGTGCCCACTTGTGCTCATCTAGACTGTGTGGTACTAAGTCTTTTGGGGTCTTCTTTCTTGACCATTCGTCAGCCCTGACACAACGCTTGTTTAAGCTCAATTTGCCGGTTCTTTTGGGGGTCATGCGACCCGCTTGCGCGCTGGCGGCAACCATACATCTTTACTCACCACTTTCTAGCATGTGCGTACGTGCATGCAGTCAAGGTTGTCACGGCCACGATCTTCTTGCTCCACATGTACGTCGTCTTCGGAGATATCATCTTGTCGAGTAGCCTGCACACCGTCTTCACATCATATACAGCGTCGGGATTTTTTGATCGTCCTATTGGTGCGAGGCAAAGTCCACGATGACAAAGGTAGCGCTCGTGACGTGTGGCGTTGCGACGCACCGAACCTCCCAATCCAAACTGCATCAGCGTATACTTGGCTGGAAACGGACGAAGTTTGATCGTAGCTGCCGAGCATACAATCTTCATCATCGGCATCGTGACCGGCAAGAGATTCGACCCCGGATCTCCCCTCATTCATGACCCCAGCCTTCTTCCCCAAAAAGTGCGCTTCGACAAGGCCGCAGCTCGTTTGCAAGGGCTTCGTCACGCTGTGATTCGCTGAACAGAACATTGTGGCTCTGCTGAAGTCGTACATCATGCGCATGGCACATCGATTTGGCTTGGAATTGAATGGTCAAATAGGTGCCGGCGCGCCTTGTACATGTTGCACATATTGGTCCAAGACTTGAGTACAGTCGCCATGGTATAGGGGAGTATAACGACGCGCCATCCAAAAGAACAGCAAGAGAACAGGAATTCTTTGGATTGTTCGACCTTGCACTGTACGTGCGCGCGTCACTCGCAATCGCAGACAGAAGAGTCGTGCTGCGCGGTGGTAGCGCTAGATCGATCGCTAGGACAATGCGGTCAGTAATCTTATCAGTCGTTCCGACACTTTTGTTCGACTTACTTATCTGTCCACACCAGGACACTGACAAGACCCTTCGACAGATTTTTCGTGCGCGAGCGAGATAGGAATTTTGCATGCGCATCTGAAGACTTTGTCGAAGCTTGTCGATATCGCTGCGACATGAGGATATATTCTGCCTTGTTCTAGCGAGCCGAGGGGCTATCCGCGATTCCTAAGCTTGCTATACAAGGTCAACCTCGAAGAAGGTATAGAAGCGATGCCGTGGGTCTTGGGCACGGAACAAAGGATGACGGTGACAGTGAACAGAATCAAGAAGAGAAAGAAGTGCAGTCGAAAATGACATGTCCAAGACGGGACAATCGTGTCAAATATCGTTTGGCCTGGATCAAGTGAGACTCGACAGCGCTCGAACCACCAAATCGATCAGCCATCATTTGTGAGGGCGAGTGACTTTTTGGAAAATTGGCGGAAGGCCATCCTATTGGGCGCGGGGAACTCGGACTGTCAACCCCCTGTCCGCCGCTAGTGCATCGACGTGATTAGACACTCGCCCTTCCAAACCGAGGTGACTTCATAGCCAATACATCGGACAAGGATTTTGACTCATGATGGATCGCGCACATGACGCAACATTGAAGCTTGATCATCTAAAGACACACTACCAATGGTGCGAGAGCACACTTGAATTCATCCCGAGACCCACTGGTTTTAATAAAATCCGACCGGCCTATGCTGACGACAGTCATTAGCAAACGTTCAAGTCGCAATCCCAGACTGACCAGTGAAGATCAGATATGCGGGCATATCTGTGGAGACGCCACCCGGCTGATCGACCAAAAGATGTATGAACAGCCGCACGGGAAAAACATCATCGACTGTGATATGAAAATGCGAGCAACCCGTGAACGACCAAAGTTACTCTTTGTAATATCGTAGGAAGAATTCGTCAACAAGGTGATTTACAAAAGAAAACATTGCACGGGCATCAGTCGGCGTAACACTAAAGAGCACACCTGCCGCGCAACAGCGGCACATCATTGGCTAGACGTTGGCTTCGAAGCAGACTTTCGACTTCGAAATTGCGCAAGTGGCCATTGCAGGGTGCAACATGCAATCCGTAATATGACGACGCACACATGGCTAGATGTTCAACTGCCGTGCGACACATTTGAAGACTTACTTCATCACTACTCGGCACAAGCGTGGTTTGCAAAAGCTGGGACATAATGCGTGTGACCTTGCACATCGAGCCTCGCCTTTCAGAGCCAGATGAAGTCAAACGGCACCACTTCCAAGTGCGAAATACCCAAAATCGTCGCAAGGTCGCTGGAGGTGCGCGATTCTCGAGGCTATTTCTCTGCGCATCGCCAGCGGAATGGCTTACCAAATTGAGTACATGATGGTCCGGTGTTCGTGACCATCGCATTTAGTCTGTACTTTGGAGGTACGACTGTTCACCATGTTCATCAAAACTGTGTCATTGGCCATTGTCTTTTCAATTTGCTTCTCTCCTTTGTCTTGCTGGAAGCTAAAGAAATCTTGTAGTGCAGCTGAACGTTACTGCAGCACTGATACCAAGCCTCATCTCCATTTCTGTGCAGCCGTCAATTATCAAGATCAGGACGCGTGATCAACTCCCCCAGGCGATGATTTCTACGATAATTGCCTCAAGCTTGCAATTGCCTCAGGTTTGGAGCGCTCGCGATGGTCTGCAAACATCGCAAATCAGATATGTACGGTGTCATGAATCCTGCTTTTCCAAGTCAAACGTATTACTTCTTCTAATGATACGCTGAACATCAACAACCCGTACAAAATCTGGGTCTTCCACAACAGATGCAGTATCTCTGGTGTGAAACTCCGAGAATCAGTCCTATCGAGACTTTGTGCTGGCCACACAGATAGTGTTCTTCTTCCAAGTAATCATGATGCCTAAGAAGCGACAAAGCGACGCCACTGAATGTATAATCAGCCATGATCAGCCAGTCAGTTCCTCGATGTGAGCTCGACCCGTACGAGCGAGGTACCCTGCGTGACGCGGGCAGCCAGTCCACACCGCTCTCTGCGATTCTGTCCCCTGTTCGACGTCTATCGCCCAGTTTTTGGCTTTGGGAGCTGGTGAAGCTTGGGTTCTTTATCGGCGTCTTTTGAAATTGCCCGAATCAGCGGCAAGGTCCTTGTGCCAATGTAGAGCCCAGAGCCAGGTTCAGTCGCGTACTTGGATCACTTTTTTCGGACGGCAGTCGTAGAAGTACCCGTGAACAGCAAAGCCATCGTGCGAAGCGCTCGTCACAAGAGCTTGCTCATTTGTGGGATATATTGTTCGAATTTTGGAATAAATTTTCCGAAGCCAAAACGCGTGCGTAAATATCATCGCAGCGCACAAGTGCCTGGGCTGTACTGATCAATGATCTCGAAGTCGAGAACAGAATTGACCCCTTGTGCAGACCCGGCGCGATGCGCTCCTTGGAGTCAAGCGCTTTTCGGACCAGGACAGGCCGGGGAACTTCAAAAAGGTCTGTTATCCACCACACTTGTCACAACGTCGTGTCTTGCGGGAGTTGTGTGTGAACGACGCTCGCACAAATTTTGACGTCGACCACACCAGTTGCGGTGGTAAGGCGGGTTTGCTTGACAACTCAATGTCTCGCTGATATTGCGACAAGCGGATGGCACAGGTAGCTTGGTGAAGCAGTCGTTAGGGTAAGGGTTGGGGTACGAGGGAAAAATTGGGATAGCCCTGACATTTCAGCCCACGTGAAGCAAAAGGAATACGTCCAAGGAAAAGCCGATTGGCAGATTCTTGGTTGGGATGGTCCTTCAGATGGAAACATCTTTTGGTTTCCCCCCCTCGGTTCTAGGTGACCCCCTCCCTCTCCCAGTCGGGACCCCAGCATGCCACGGACACCGGAGTTCGCACATTTAAAATCAGCCTTCAGTTTTTCTCTCTATCTCATCGCGCTTCACCAATAACAAACGATGGATATATTGTTGCTTCTACTCACGCACCTCTTTCCCGGTCTTGCTTACGGCATGGTCGACATCGGACCTGCTAGGCTCAGCGTCGATGTGTTCATGACCATGGATTCCTCAAAGGGCACTCCCTCTCCGTCCACCGGAGCAATCGCAAGCAATTCCGTCGCGCAAACGACGGCGCAACCTCCTTCGCTGACAACGTCCCCGGGGCATATATCTTTCGAAGCCTCGTCCTATCTCGCTTCGGCTCGGGATTACTTGAAGGGCGCTTTGCAAGTATCCGACTTAGCAAAATCACCCGTGGCAGACACCACTACCGCAGTCACGAACACGGCTTCTACGTCTACACCATCAATCCCATTGTTAGCCGGCGCTTCATCGTATCTAGCATCAGCTTGGCATGGCGTGCAAGGAGCTCTGGACGGTCCTGGGCTTTCAAGCTCGGACGGATCGCAGCCTCCCTTCGGGTTTTCGACCGCTATCGACTGGTCAGCTGGGAGTGATGTCGGAAGCAGCAGCCGGGCTTCGTACCACTCACCAACTTCTTCTACAAACACAAGACATTGCTCCAAAACCGCTAGCCACACAAGTCTGCTGTCTGCACCCACTGCAGGTCCCGCATCTGGGGATCCCACGATGAGTCCTCACCCTGCGTCGAACGGTACAAGCACTTGGACTTGGCCGTCGATCGTTTCGGCGTCGCCAACCGCCAGTGGTCTCTCGAACGGGTCAGCCCCCAGCGCTTCCCCGGTTGTTGCGAACAATAGCGCGAACGAAAGATCGAGAGCAGGATACTGGGCTTGGTGGACATTTGGGGCTTTCGTGCTTGTGGTAGATACTTGATGCAGGATACAGGCGGTGGACGCCTCCTGTGATGGTTGCAAGATGGTCGGGGAGAGTTGTCTGACGTGATCGAGATGGCTGTTTGGCTACTGGCCGGCGATAGACTGCAACATGAATGTCGTGGACAGCGTGTATTTGAGGTTGCAGCAGTGTCAGTCAAGGGCCCGTGTCGAGCGAACAATTCAGAGCAATACAGATTTACCGTTCCATCACAAGCAGTTGTGTGTATTTTACCTGCAAGTTGGCTTAACATCCATCCCTAAAATCGTGTAAGTAAGCATGATCAACTCACTCGGGCGCTCTCGCGTGAGCTAGGTGGCGAGACAGAAGCATACTCTAACACATCTTGCTTCTAGAGGAGCTTGGCAATGAGAGAGACTTGTATCGGCGGAAGTCCGCGGCGCGTGCCGTTACCGCTGACGTTTGCCGCCCATGATTTGTCAATGGCTTTTGTGAGAGCGAAATTAGGGGGTGATCTAACGTACCTACTCGCCAATCCATCCGTGGCTGCACATTGTGAACGTCTTGCTGTCAGGTGTCTGTGCTTGGTCGCCGGACCTGTATTGCTAAACTCTACCCAGGGCACTGCACTGCTACTGGCGCCGAGAGGCGTGTTATTCAGTGGCCTGCTCTCGATGTGCCGCAAGGATCGCCCATTGCGTTTTGAAAAGCCCATCTCATCTGTGAGCCTTTGATCGATACGTAGAGGCGCGGGAGCACCTACACATGGTATCATCTCCACAGCTGTACGCGAAATACCACTTGGTTGTCCCCTACTCTTTCCTACCCGCAGTGTGCGCCTTATATAAGTTGTTCAGGTTGGTTCTGTGGCCAGTGCTGGATTCATAAGCAGTACTACAAGTAAACATCGTCGCTGGCCGAGACCCAGTGATGGAAAAACTCTGAGTCATCTATGAGCTTCGCGATAGCTGAACTCCTTGGCATCACGTGCGACATCCGTCATCATCGAGAAGCGCCAAGAGATAGAGTAGGCACGAAGGCGGAGGGCCCTCTTGCCTACTGTATCTCTTGGCACTCTGATCTGAACACATCCAGTACCTCGTCCGTCGAAGCGCGTGTTTGTTGGCTCAGCCATTATGTTCTCCCACTTCAAGCCATGCTCTACCCCATCCAGCCGCTTGCACAGCCTGGACTAGTCTTGCGATGATGCTGGGTCGGCGGTCTTATCTTCCGGTCGCTCGACGGCAGAGTGATTGGCAAAAACGGCGCGAAAAAGCTTGATGTATGGAGGTGCCAGTCTCTTTGGCGTCACGTGCGAACAGATAGACCGAAAGCCGCAATGCCAAGCGTTTCATGCTGACCGTCAGCCTGGATCCCTTAGCGTAAGTACCAGTTAAACTAGATCTCGTAGCCAGGTTAAATCTTGGCTGTTCGGTTTGATGAGTCACTTGTCGCCTCGCCACCCACACTCTCACTTCCATCACTCTTTCTGCGCTTGTTGGGGCGGTCCTTCGGAGTCGAGTCGAGCATCCATAGGGTTCCCTACTCTCAAAAGGCCATTTTTTTTTCCCTCTCTGAGACTTTCATCATCTCCAGCAATCATCCCCTCTTCATCCCAGGCCTCTGTCTCACGATTCTTGGTTGCCTCCGTCTCTTCTCGCACCTTGTCAACACCTCCCCTGTCCTCTTCTGGGTTTTCGTCATCTTCAAACTCCTCCTCTTGTTCGTTTTCGACTCCACAATATTCCTCTTCCTTCTCATTATGTTTCTGCACTCCATCACACACCTTGTACCGCCCCTTCTCATTCTCTTCGTCATCCTGTTGCAATCCATCTTCGCCTGCATCTTCCTCTTTATCCTCTCCATCCTCCTCCCATCCTTCTTCTTTTGCCTTGCCCTCTGAACCCACCTCTGCTTCCCCTTCTAAGTCCGCCTATGAGTGCGATTGCATGAAACGAGATGTCGAAGCAACGGCGATGCCAAGATACAGCAGTCTCGCTGCTAGGGATCGCTCCTCATTGTTTGTTGCCAGAGACACAGCCGGCAAGGACTTGATGTCGTCGTCCGCGTGAATGCACACATCACGGGCGAAATGCCATTGCGTCCACACAAGTCCTCGCATCACACGATCTTCTGGTAATTTAACACGAGACAAGCCTGGCATCCAGTCGGACGGGCCAGCCCCGCGGAGTCGCAAGATGGGATCGATTGAATTTGCGCAATCGTCCAGCCGAGAGCAGGGCATGGTTTGCAGTGCAACGAATCTATTGCGAACATGATGCCTTCCCGACTCTGCCGCAATAAAACTTAGTGCGTTCCGAACAGCCCTGCATCGAGATCTGCCGCCATGAGTTTTGGACCGCTGTTCGATGCATTCGATGTAACACGGAGTACATTGGGTGATGGTGCATTGCGGACTCTCAACGCTCCAATACGATTTGCGCTCACTGGGCAGCCTGGTTTTGAAGCCCAGCTGGCGCTCGAGCGGCCGGAGGCTGGAGATAAGGCAGCATCAGCTGGTCTGTTGGCGCTGTTGGCTGGCTGATCAGAATCTGGTGACACTACGAAGTGGCCGGGCTCGTTAGTGAGAGTGGTTCAATCGAACAGAAATCGAAGGGTGACGTGACCGCGCCGGGAGGCCAAGCTTCAACTCAGTGGTCTCGGTGACCTGCAGAGTCATTATAAATGCATTCCTTCGTCTGTCGATCGAGAATGGCTAGTGTCCAGTGGTTGGGCAAGTGGACGGGGAACATCAGTTTCCTCGGGAATGTGGTCATGTCTTGGAACCTGGACTAAAGACTGACTTCGTAAGTGTTTCTTGGGGTCAACTGGGTAGGCGCAATGAGCTAGAAAGAGAGATTCGAATTGAAAGCATCCAGTAGCACGTTTATGCAATCGTCATTCACCCATGTCCCGAGGACGAGCCTTTCTCGCACTATCTGCTTTGCTTCCCCATCCAGAAACAATACCTCAGGTGGCGGCGAGTGGTTGTGCGAGACAGTATTCAGGGCGGGTCCCTACTTGTCCTGTTCATACTGCAGGTCGTGCTCTTGAAGCACGTTGGGCTCACGCTGCGCATGCTGAGCTTCCGGTCCGCGCTGCTCGTCTTCTTCGTAATGTGAGTCACTTTGTGGCCATTCCCGCTCTATGTGTTCGCTATGTTCTTGCCGCTGGTTTGGCATTTGATGCCCCTGCAATCTAGCCCCCTTTTCGTGCTTTTGCTGCTTGCATACCATCTCCTGCGCCTACCAAGGTGGGCCCTTTGGCTTGAGAGGGCTCCAGGTCTGCGGCTCCATACTCCCGCTACTGTAGAAGGCCTCGTATCTCCATTGAGTATATTCGGTATGGAGGGCAGATGTTGGAACCAGGCCCGAGTCGGCGTGTTAGATCGGATCGGACGGAGCCTGTCGTCGAATATTTCATGCCAAAGGCTCACAGTGGATGCAGACAAGACGTCAGATGCTTTCCTGGCCGATTGAAAAGCTCTACCGTGAGAGCATTCAGGGTCGGATGTCGGTCTGCCTAAGGCCAAAGTAACGCACTGAGAATGACCTAGCGATCGTACAGACGGCTCTGCAGGGTAACATCACAGCTCCAGCCACATTGGAGCCATGGCGAGGATGCGCGGAGTAGAAGCGCCTCGATCTTGGAGGCTCCTGTGACGAGTTCTTATTTCTTCGCGAAAATTGCGACGCCTTTCGTGCTCTCGAGCCAACGCAATGAAACTGCAGCATGAAGGCGCGAAGTAAGAGCTGCGGGATGATGGCCTTCGATGAGACTTGGGTCTCGCGCCGGGCTAGGGCAGCCGGTGGGCCAGCGACGCGTCGACTCGGGCCGCTTCCAGCAGTCCAAGCTTAGTGGTTCCTGGAAATCAACTGGTGCAGCTTGAGATTCTCGTGAGCAGTGACATGGTCTGCGGGGTTTGTGCGCGCGGAGTGTATCATGGAGCAATGAATTACTTCAGATTCGAGCATCTGATTTTATCTTCCACAGTCGTCTTCGCCACCAGCGCCCTCACGGCGCCCCGTATGGACATAAGCCCTGTGAACGCTAACGACTGGTCGCTACTCCTCGGTCCCTCAAAAGCTCTGTTTGAACACACAGAAACTTCTCAAGGAGCGTGTTTACCAATCCATTTTTTCTTCTCGAACGTGAAGCAGCTTTCGATGACCGCGCCAGGCTTTTGCGCTCGGACTGAAGCGCTCTCTTCAGGGCGTGCAAATGTCACCGAATTCTCGGATAGGTCCAATCCTTGTCGATGTGAACAGGGACGCGGCGTTTGACCTGCGCAGCGATTTGCTGCCCAACCCTATGGTCTTCTCCGGTCTGGGTTGCCCCGACATCGCTGGAAGCCCTCAAATGGCTTAGAGCAATCCGACCCAGCGCTATGGTCGTCACCGATCGAGCAAAACGCTCAGCGTCAGATAATCTCTCTGGTCAACACCATCCATTAGTGGCAAAGCTTCATCACTGAGGCGGTGGTGTCGTCGAAGCAGAGAATTGGCCAGAGGCAGAATCGTACTTCATGAACCCATATGCTGAAGCAATGGTACCACCGAGATACAACAGTCTGGCAGCTCTAAACTTCCCTTCGTCGGCTGTCGCCAAAGATCCCGTTAGGAACACATCGCTGTCTCCGGTCGCACGACTAGAATCATTGAAGATAAAGTACCACTGCGTCCACGCCAGCCTTCGCATCATGTGGTCTTCTGGTAGCCAAATCTCCCCGTTTGGAACACAGTTGACTCGTGTGGGAAATCCAGGAACAGACGGGAGAGGATGCATCTCGGCGACGCGATTTAGTAGAACAATGAGTTTCTCCCAATCCAGTTTGTCCAAGCCCAGAAGTTGCTCAAGCATGCTGCAGAGATCTTCGTCAATACGCCTTACACGCAGCTGCGAGATAACCCATACAAAGACAAGCATGACGTGAACGTAAGGAAGCAAGAAAGGGAGCGTATCCACACCGGATGCGCACTGTATGATGTTGTTGAAGCACCTGACGCAGAAATCCGATACGCACGAAAATGGCGATTGGAGCCTGTCGACAGCAGCAGCCGCAGAGGTCAATCTGTAGGCGCTTTGCTTAGCAACAGCGTAACCGCGCTGGACGTCTGACTCAACTGATCCCAGAAAACCCGCGAAGTCGAGGATTTGGCGCAAGAAGTTGTCTGGAGATCCGAAATCAAATAGAGCTGTGATGTTCAGGATTGCCAGCGATACGCCATACACGCCGACTTTGCTGTCCAAGTGTTCATCTAATGCTGCCAAAGCGGCGTTGCTGACTCGCACTATGGC
>JALZWQ010000072.1:0-17722 GCA_023621355.1 Cladosporium sphaerospermum
CAACGCGGGCGACGCGCCCTCGTCCGGCTGCGACGGCGGGCGCACAACGGCAGCCATTGACAGGTGCGCCTAGAAGGTACAATATCTACGTGGTGAATAGCTTTTTCTTCAATAAATTCAATAATCCGGATCTTCTCCAGTCTGAATGTTGCATGCGAGTCGCACCTACACCTTTCCCCGAACAATCGTGAGGCTGATTGGACGCTGTTTGGTAAGCCTAACCCCGCGTCTGAACCCGATCGACCGATCCTATGTCGCAAAAACATGCAGCCGAGGTGCAACAGCTTTCAATCGCTAGTGCGACAGTGGCTCGTCGCAGCTCTGCCGGAGGGGAACACACCATACCGGTCCTCCAATTGCATGCTTGCTTACCCGGCTGTCGGATAGCATTGGCTCTTCTGCTTCCCTTCTTTACACAGCCTTTGCATCAATCTTATTGATAATCAGCATGTGTAGGAATCAAACACCAACGATCCATGTATCGGTGATATAGGTTCGCCTATATACTGGATGCCTAGAAATGCCAAAACGCAAGCATATTGCGCTCGTAGCCTGCGGAGCTTGTAGGACGCGCAAAAGCAAGGTAAGCCTTCTTCTACAGTTTCTCTCCATGTATGTAGAAAGCTCACATTTTGTAGTGCAACGGCACAGCACATGCACGCGGCCCGTGCATATGCCTCTGACTCCAATTTGACAAGATTAGCCGCCCTCAAATCGGTTTACGAGCAAATGACGATTTACGACCCACTCAAGCACGCAAGCGCTTCGGAATTGTCAGCATTCTTTAGAGCGGTTTAGAACGGATCAGAAGGCAAAGTAGGATTTTTGGCTTGTGTAAAGATTCGGGCACGCCTTACCGATCCATGGTGGATGTGCAGTTGGGAGTATATCATAATTGGGCGAATGTAGGAGGTGCAAGTGTACCCCACAACGACGTATTTACTGCTGGTAATGCCATCGCGGGCAAAGAAAAAGCGCAGTTTCACAGTTTCTCTCAGAGGAGCCATTGGGTACCGTCCAAGCTGTGCAGCAACTTGCTATGTGAGTCCTGCTCCCTCCTTACTTTTTCTTGTTGCACCGATCCCCGAATCATCTATTTTTGAAATGTTGAGCCTCGGTCCCTCTCACTACTAGCATCGCTTTTTTCCGGCGCGAGATCTCCTCACGCTGTTCCCTCATCTCCGTCTCCGCTTGTCTCGCCCTCTTCGCATCCCTTTCATGATCTGTCTCCTCTCCGGACCTCTTCGATGGCTTACCTTCTCCCGCCATCCGTTCGCCATTACCCCCAACTTCGACGAACCCGAACCCTGACCCTGCCATTGACTCCGACTCCGACTCCGACTCCAACTCGCTACTCCTATTCGCGTCTTCCAACTCCACTCCGTCCTCCGTCGCCCATCCGGCTCCGTCGCCTGCAAGCTGGCTTCTTGTCTATTCCTCTGCTCCTTCGAGTCGCTGCGACGGAACAAATCCCCCGGCCCTTACCACTACCCTTGTTCTCCGTCTCCCTCTCGCGGTTCCGCTACAGATGTCACACCTCTTCTCTCCGCTCTCGCAACCGATCCTGTCCACTCACCCGTCCATCTCTCGGTCCAGTATCACTCTCCTGCACTTTCCTCCGTCGAGATACTCGTGCATCCCCATCTCCATCTTGAACCCCTTCTCCAACGTTTTCCGACCTCCTATCATGTGGTATCCTCTCATGAGAATCGCTTCACTGGCTTCGCCATCCCTGCCTCCTCTCCCGCTTTCTTGCGCGTAGTCCCTGACCAATTCTTTCACTCCCACGTGTACCACCACTCGGATGTGCGGTGCGTCCACGCCCATTCCCATCGCTGTCGTTGCCGCAAACACCCTCTGACGTCCCCGCACCAGCTGCTCCAAGATCTTCTGCTTTTCTTCCTCATCGCCTACTTTACGGTGGTACACCGGGCACTTCAGCAATTCCCCCACTTTCTTGCACTGATCCACCCTCCTGCAGTAGATTATGATTTGTCCTTCTTTGTGCTCCTTGAGCTTTCTCTGCACCATCTCCTTCACCCTTTCCTCTTCCTCTTGCTTGTCATAACGTCTATCCACCTGTGCCGGGAATCCACGTGTGCCGGGAATCCACGTGTGCCGGGACACTTGGTCCAATTTCCATCCTGTATCCATTCTCCACACCATACTTCATTGATCACCCATCTCTTGCTGTTCTCCTGTCGTTTGCCTGCGTGCCCAGCCAAGTTTTGGAGCACCGATCGCGTAGACAGTCGTTTCATTGTTCAAATCGTCGCCGTCATCGTTCGGCGCTTCAGCTTTCGAGCCTACTTAGAAGCGACAGGTGGCCCGAATGAAGATGAATGGAGATGTGCCAGATGCGCTGCGGCAAGAAGAACGTCATGCATCCAAATGCATGTCGTCAGGGATCACTAACGGAGGTTGCGGCTTGCAAATAAGCGCCAGACTGGTCGTTCTGCAGGATCAGCCTTGGGGCCCGTTGACTAGCGCCATACGCGAAGACGCTCCGGTGTCGCGATCATAACCATTTCTGATTCGCTCGGGCAGCTCCGCGCGGCATAGCGAGCTTGCCACCCGCGCGACCGTAGTGTAGTCGCGTCTCAGCGGTTCTGAGCATTTATCATGCCAGTAACGCATCGAGACCACCAGCGACAACTTGGTATAATATCCTGTTTCTAAGACAAATCAACTCGGTATCAGCGTCTGCCCATGTGGTGCTGAAATGCTGGACCGCGATACGATAGCCGTGTACGTTTTTGCTCGAAAGCTAGAAATAAGAGACGCAGATCTCTGGGCTTGAAACCAATCCGGACTATCATAGGCATTCTCAAAAGCCATATCGACTTATCTCCTAATGAGTTCCGATTTCTACCCTCTCACCTTCAATGCATTCATGAAACCCGCGTAGAATTCTCGATGCCTTTGCTGCGTCGATAGGGCTTTTCGACGCCCGTATCTCCCAAAACAATTCCCCAGCCTGACGGCCGGAGCAAGTGCGAATATAGTGAAAGAGTCCGTGCAAATCATTCACTTCCGCTTGGAGCGCGGTGATCTTTCGCTGGAGAGATGCGAAACGTGTCGAGTCAGGTTCAACATCGTACTCGCAAAGGACGCCCTTCTTTGCACAACGTTCGCAAGAAGGTCGCCGGCTATCGCACTACTGAAGTGTCAGAGCCCTTTTAGAGCCTTCTTTTTGTGTAGGTGTAACTCACCTTCGCTTTCCCCCTCTGGCAAGCTATACACGCAACTTTGACCTGACTTCTCCGTACCCGCGGTATCGGCGGCGACAGCGCTTGGAGGCCATTGTCATTGGCGTCGATCGTCCGAAAAACAGGCTCCAACGTGTGAGCAGTCGTAGTTTTAGGCGCTAAAGGCCTTGGTGTTCGTTGTTCCCTAGCCATCGCGACGCATATCAAATTTGATTTGATCTGAATGAATCCTATGTCTGATAGAAGTCTTGGACAGTCCGTGCACGCGGACAGTCAATGCACGCGTCGCGCGTCGTAAACAAGACGCGTTCAATTGTCTGTCATTCCCCAACCTCGCATCAATGGAAGCAGCGCTCGCAGAACTGAATTCTTCAGAGTCGCCTTGCATAGCCGCTGTCGCTAGAAAATACGGGATAAAGCGTACGACTCTCAGCAGAAGATGGAAGGGTGTCACTAACACTAGGGCCCAAGCGGTTGAAGACAAGAGGTTTCTTAACAACCAGCAAGAGCAGCAGCTTATACAGCACATAAGACAGCTCTGTGATCGATGCCTTCCACCTACACCAGCAATAATGGTTGATATCGCTTCCCGTCTAGCAGGTAGGGTTCCAGGAGGAAAGTGGTGCTCACGGTTCGTCAAAAGACATAAGGATGAGCTTGACTCTCGATATCTCAACAGTCTGGATCTCGAGAGGCATCACGCTGACTCTATGGCTTCTTATGAGCAGTACTTCTCCATTGTTGGCAAGAAAATGGAGGAATACAAGATACTGCCTGAGAACATCTACAATATGGACGAGAAGGGCTTTCTCATCGGAAGGATCACTAAAGCCAAACGAGTCTTTCCAAAAGACCTCGGAGCCTCCGACAAGCTTCTTGGGGCTGGTCAAGATGGATCGCGAGAGTGGATCACAGTTGTAGCCACAATTTGTGCTGATGGAACAGCTTTACCTCCTCTCTTGATCTATGACAGCACATCTGGATCCATCCAAGACTCATGGGTGCAAGACTTCAATTCCAACGAGCACCATGCGTGGTTCACATCTTCACCGAGTGGCTGGGCTTCTGATGAGATCGGTTTCAAGTGGCTGGAGGCCTTATTCGACAAGAACACCCAAGCAAAAGCTGGGAGGGCTTGGAGGCTGTTATTTGTTGATGGTCATGGATCCCATGTCACTCTGAAGTTCCTCGAATGGGCTCAACAGCACAAGATCCTTGTAGCTGTGTATCCTCCCCATTCTACACATAGACTACAGCCTTTGGATGTCGGTTGTTTTGCTCCTCTGGCCACCTACTATAGTCAGCTGCTGGAACAGCAAACTAGGCTCTCGGAAGGCCAGACTAGAATGACCAAAAGAGATTTCTTCAAATGCTTCTATCCAGCTTGGCACAAAGCGTTCACAGATAGGAACATCGCTTCCAGCTGGAGCAAGACTGGCCTGTTTCCCTTTGAACCAGCCTCGGTGCTTGACAAGATGAGGCCAAGGAACCAGAGAGAATCAGCACGGAGAGGGCTTAGCAGAATGCTATCAAGCAGTCCTCCTGCTTATTGGGACTCTCCTTCCGGAATGAGAAAGCTAAGGACGCTCATCAACAAGACCGTGGATCGGAAGACCCAAAAAGTCATCAAGAGACTCAGTGATGACCTCCAGAAGAGCAGAGCAGAGGCAACCCTCGAGAAACTTGGTAGACAACAGGCGATCGAGGCTCTGAGGCATGAGAAGAAGAGGAGGAAACGTGGCAAGAAGCTGATTGAGCAATTCAGAGCTGAGGAGGGTTCTGGCTCGATTCTAGTCAGCCCTGGCAAGGTGAAAGCTGCCGTTGAGCTTCAGGACCGGAGGGAGCAAGAAAAGGAGCGAGAGCGAGAGGACAAAGAGCAGAGAATCCGAGAGAGGGCCCTCGCAAAGGCTCGGAAGGAGCAGGAGGCTCAGAAGAGGCGCGATGACAGAGCCATAGCTCAAGCTGCTCGCAAAGCAGCCAAAGCATTGAAGACGGCTCAGAGGGAAGCAGATAAAGCAGCTAAAAAGGCCCAGAAACAGGCCAAATCAGGGCTGGAGACTCAAAGCAAGAGGCCAAGAGGAAGACCAAAGAAACAACCGGCACCCACAGAGCCTGTACTCGTAGAGCAACCTCAAAATGCGACAGAGGGAGCAACACAGCTCAGATCGAGGTCGGGGAGAATCATTCGAGTACCAGTGCATCTTTTAGACTGAAAATGAATAGAATGGTCAAAACCCCATTGGAGAGCTTGTGACGTGAGTTTCAAGTAGATTCAGCCTGGATTGGCAGCGTGAGTATTGGTGTCTCTCATATTAGATGCGACGAGAGACGCGTGCATTGACTGTCCGCGTGCACGGACTGTCCAAGACTTCTAACGTACAAGAAAAGATTGGAGCTTGGACTATGTGACGAGAAGTGCAGTACGATCGAAGAAAGATAGAAGATAATGCAGGAGCGAATGGAATGCGCCGGTCTCTGCTGATAGCCAAGGTTTACCAATACGATTGAAAGGCGCAATGGAGATCACCTATGACGCGGTTACAGTCACCGGCGATTGCAATGTCCTCACACGATCTCATATATTGATCCTGAGCGGCATATGTTAGCTTCGCATAGCCTATATATTGTCTTTGTACCAGACATATAGAGAGTCTGCACAGAGCATATATACTGCTTCTATCAGATTCATATATCGAGTTAAAGGTTAACATTGGGCAGCTTGCGATTCAGCGGGGTAAGGGACCGTGGTTTTCTTCCGGCTCCAATGAGGAACCAAGGAAGGCCTTGGCAACGACGATACCTTTACTTCAAGTACAATCAGAGCAGCTTGGCCAACATTCTTATCCAAGTGCCTAAATGATGCACATGTCGCGCTTCACACCAGTTATCAATGCATCTCCGAGGCATCTCAACCTGGTCCGAAGTTTTGCGATGCGACACCGCGCAAGTCGGTTTTCCCCGTGTACGTCCCACCAATTCGCCACTTGCGGAAAGACCTTGACTGACCGGCATAGCATTCGACCCTTACTCTTACTCCAAGAAGCTTCTCGGAAGCTTCGAGGTCTTTTGGAAAGAATCGTTCGGCCTTAGTGATCCGTCCGATAAGAAAGCCCTTCTGGCCCATATTATAGGTGTTTTCAGACAGAATCTGGTATTCTTCCATTTTCTTGCCAAGAATGGAGAAGAATTGCTCACAAGAAGTCAAAGAATCAGGTTGATGCCTCTCAATATCCAGACTGTTGAGATATCGAGAGTCCAGTCTATCCTTATGTCTTTTGACGAACAGTGAACACCACTTTCCTCCGGGCATCCTACCTGCAGGATGAGAAGCGATATTGACTACAATGGCTGGTGTAGGTGGAAGGCACCGATCACAAAGCTGTCTTATATGCTTTATAAGCTGCTGCTCTTGCTGATTGTTGAGAGACCTCTTATCTTCAGCTGCTTGGGCCCTAGTAGTAGTGACACCTTTCCGTCTTCTGCTGAGAGTCGTACGTTTTATCCCGTGCTTTCTAGCGACAGCAGCTATACAAGACGACTCTGAAGAGTTCAGCTCTGCGCGCGCTGCTTCCATCGATGCGACGCTGGGGAATGAGAAGTAATTGAACGCGTCTTGTTTACGACGCGCCACGCGTGCGTTGACTGTTCGCGTGCACGGACTGTCCAAGATTCCTAGAGTGTGGAGCGACGGAACGCGCTGTTTCCATTTCCAACGCTTGGCTGGCTCGAGCGAGTCGCGCAAAAAGTTCGCGTAATCCTAGCGCGCATACGCAGCGCGTACATCCTCGTGAGCCTCCGCGCTCTAGCGCCTATCTTGATCCTGCAACTTTGGAAACGATGCGCAAAGGGCGCAAATACGACGGTCGGAAAGGGCTGACATCCGAATCGAAACGCCTCCCAGTCACTATTTCGCCAGCTTCTCCTCTTCGCCCAAGCAAAAGATATTGCTCTGCTGATATTCGGCGTTGTTCGCCACCGGAAGAGCAGCTGCGCCCCCTTTCTACGCCGCTTGAACGCGGCACAGAGACAGCACACTGCGACTCTTCTAGCCACACAACGGCGAGTACGCGGGAGAACCAAGATTTCTGCGACGAATGTTACGAGGTCGGAGACTTGATCTGTTGCGATAACTGCGTTAGATCGTTCCACGGTGTCTGCCTAGGGCTCGAGCACAATCAGCTGCCTGTGGTCTGGGTGTGCCCAGAATGTGTTTCGTCACGCGGGAGCTTAGACTGCGAACTCGAGAAGCAAGATTGTCGGCTTTCCACGCACGAAGACTCGCCGTTGTGCAGAGAAGCGATACCCAAAACACCACGACCCTCGGGCGTTGATGATGTGCCAAATGGGCAGAGTAACGGCGACCTGGGTACGTATGCGCAGCATGCCCTCCCCAACAGATTTTCGCGCTCCCATAGCAGCGATTGTCCTCGTGATATCGACTCGGGACCCCAGCAGGTCGAGAAAGAACCCGGTACGTCAAGCGCTGGCGCGCTGCTTCCTACATATACTGCACCGGGCATCTCTCAGGGTAATTTTACTGGACTGCAAAATGAGGATGAGTCGGAGGCTTTCCTCGCTTGTGATCGCAGCCTGGAGGATTTACCCGAACAGAAAGCCATAGAGCATTCGCCGGCCCATGCACTGACAGACTGTGATGGGACACCGCAGGGAGAAGGCATCCCCAGGAAAGCAAATGGAGAGACGGCGCGTCCGAGAGATGGAGTGCAAGCCCCTCGCGTTGGATCGCTGCACACGAAGCAGGTGTCGCTTGATGCAAGGGACCAGCGTTCGGATCGGGATACCGCAAGCCTACCTGGCATACCGACACCACCATCTGTGGATTGCCCTATACGTACAGAATCCCACGAAGTGCCAAGGATTGTGAGTGGAACGATTGAAGAACTCCTACGGAATGGAAACTTCGAGCATTGTTTGCCTGTGGATATGATACGGGCGGACCTCTATGGTTTGGACGAGGTTACCGAAACAATTGCCAGCGTTTGGAAACAGTATACTATCCGGCCGCCGGTTACCATTGTTGCGAACAGCTGCTTCACCTCGGCCGAACCCACTGTGGAAGATCTGTGGCGGGCAGGCTTCAGCGCCAAGGGTTCCAAGGTGTTCGTCAATGGTGAAGAGAATGGGAGGTCCGACAACTTTGCGCTTGCATTTTTCCAACTTTTTCGACCAAACAAGCGTTGTCCTATCTCAGTCATCGGGATTCAGCCATCCAAGACGGCTTTATCGTCCGAGTATATGGTGCCCGCTAGTCTGGCAACGTATGTGACAGCGCATAGTCAGCGTGATGTCATCTACAATCTGACTCCAACATACTCATTCGTCGATTTACATATCGATTATGGCGCAGACGGCATCTCTAAGACGATGGGGGATTGCGAGAAATACTGGTTCTTGTTCCCACCGACCAAGCGCAATCTGGATTTACTGGCATCCGTCCATGGAGAGCAAGGGAAACTACGAAAATTGCTGAATCGGCTTGAATGTGGCATCATTGCAAAGACAAGATCTTCTGAAGCTTTGTACATACCGGCAGGCTGCATACATGCAACATACACTACGACCGGCGGATTCCTGGTCGCGAAAGACTTCGTGACAACGCGCACGTATCAGTACATCGCATTACTAATGCAGTCAAAGTATTTCAAGGTTTTCGACTTCGAAAGTCGTGAACTTTGCTTGAAATGGTTCATGATTTCTTTGGAGGTTGCGACTCAGTACCAGCCTGTTCTAGCAGTCTGTGAGGTCTGGGTCGCTTCTGAGGGTGTGTTAAGATCTCTGGCACCAAAGCTTTTGCTACGTATACTTCGGAGCGCGAAGGACTGCTTTGGAGAGGCGCTGGAGGAAGCTGATCACACCGTCACGCAGTGTCCGTGTGGATGGAAGAGAAAGCGCTGCACCTTCAAGTCACATTGGCAAGAGACGCACCTCAACCTTGGCCATGAATGACGGCGCACGCGATCGATTGTGGCTTTAATTAGAACCGTTCGATCACATTCAGTGACAATTGAATCGCATTTTCTTAAAGGCAGATTTGTCGTACTTAGCATGCCTCATCATCGAGTACGTATACAAAATTTACTCGCAAGCCCATGTCATCCAAACCATGGAAGTGGTGGGGTCATCAATCACGTAAGTGAGACGCGCCGCAGGAGCGGGTCGGGTTTTCAGGAGTGATGTGATGCACGTCCCGCAGAACCTCTCACGTGCATCAAAGTTGGGGATGACAAGGCGACAAAACAATCGATGATGTCTCAGAAGACTCATCTATGAAGAGAATCGACCAATCACATCGCGTCTGGCGTATGTAGATCTGTGTGCCTGATAAGGCGGGAACAGCCACGTCTTGGCCGTGATCTGTTGTCGCTTCGCGACGCAAATCCCCCGATCGCGCTGCCAGCAGGCGCTCCGTTTCTACGGCTATAAGCAACTCACCCTTTGCAAGCGAAATGTCGAGGTGCAGAATGGATATCTCCAACCTTGTAACTCATAGCACCCTCGATCGCTTGCGAGACAAAAGGGCGAGTCGAAACAACAGTACATTCGAGACTGAACACAGACAAGAACATCCTCTTTCGAACCCTTCGACCTCAGGTTCGAAACAACCACACGCTTCAAGCAGAGACGCGGACGCAACTAGGAGTAACACTTGTGACGGCAATGGCAGTAAGAGAAAATACGATGCGCGCATAAATACGTGGAGGGAAGCTGGGGGCGAGCAGAGTGCTTCGGAAAACGAGAGCGCAATTCTCCCGAGAAAGGGGAAAAGCGATGGGGTTTTCGAGGTGGGTAGCGCCACGCAAGGGGAATCATTGGCGAAGAGGCGCAAGCAGGTGGAAGCGGATGAACCGCGTCAGCCATCAGCGGACGACGATCGGGCTCCGATCGAAAGCCAGGACGAAAACAGAGATATAAATCAAAGTAGCGGAGCGGGACGCACGTTCGAGCCTGCGCATACCTTGCAGAAGAGCAGCGGAGAGGAAAGAATGGATGAGGCGCAAATGGATACAGAAGAACGAGTAGATTCCGACAGTACTTGGGTAGACGAGAACGCAGCCACCATCGGAATGGAGACGAGCGAAGACGAGCTGGTGGTGGGTAGTGATTCGAAGGGAAAGGCGCCGGTGAAGAGGCGCGAGCAGGTGGAAGTGGATGGGTTGGTTCAGTCAGCCGCAGAGAACGATCGGGCGACAGTCGACGGTGGAGTCAGAAGTGGAAACACCATTCGGGGCAATACAACAGAGCCTGAACCTGAAATTCTACGCTCCAGTGAATGCAAAGTGGTCGTGGCCGCACAGAACCACGCTACAATCGATGGTGATCGGAAGAAGGATTCAAAGCCAACGAGCATCTTTAGGGACGAGGCCACGCCTTCCTTCCCTTCCGTCACCACTGTTGCTTGCCCGCCGGTGGAGGAGTACTTCACTGTGAGCTTCCAACGCAAGGTGGGAAGTCGTCAGGGTCGACGAAAAGCGGGCAATCGTCGGGGACCAAGATGTCATTTTGCACGCACCAAGGTGGCTTTGTCAAACGGGGTGAAGCCCTGGCAGCAGCTGATTCGACTAAACAATGTCAAGCATGCCGGCGAGGACTATCGGCTGGGCGATGTTGTCTACATTCACACAGACGATGAAGCTGATTCAACAGCCAGAATCCGAGATATCCGTGAAAGTGAAGACGGAAGAGGGAGGAAGGAGATCTGCATTTCGTGGCTTTGGACCAAAGAGCAGGCGAACAAAGACTGCAAAGACACGTCGCAATGGCCCCCTGGCGCGACTCACATCGACAGCAATTGGTTGCAAGTTTTGCCGTGGGATACAATCGACGGTCGTCCTACGAAAGCAGACGTCCGAACATTGCCGAGACCCAGCGTGGTCTTAGATGCCTGCAGCACAGAGTACAAGATCCACAGTTGGAATGATCCTGCAGTCGAATGGGTGTCTCGCTAGCAAGGCGCACCTGAATGAGGTTTTGTTGTGGAAGATCAATCCAATCCAAGCAGCGTAACAACGCACCTCGCCTTTGTCTGAGGGTCAGCCTCAAAAAGAAAGTTGAGCTAGGAGAACTCTGCGTAACCGGACATTGGAAAGCGAAGGTTTCTGCGGACCAAAAGCATTAAAGCTCTACGCACGAAGGAATCTCGCCAGTGGATCGACTTCATATCAATAGACTTACGGTAGAGTCGCTCAGGCCGTCGAATTCACCTGTTCTCCCTTCCTGTAAATCTCGGACCTCGTCTTCGGGACGAAAGAGCAAGCTTTGGCTTGGTCTAAAGCCTGCCTGCACACTAGCTATACTATAGTAGATATCTATTCCGTAGTATTGGTATTGGAACAGACTGCTGATCTACTTGACAAGATGCGGGCTCAGTATCTTCTTACAGAGAATGTCATGGTTCACAGAGTGTTGGATAGCGTAGGCTGAGCTGAATAGCATACGACAACGATGTTCTAGCGCCCCGATGGCGGGAATCCCGCCCTTCAATGAAAGTGGCGGAGGAACCCTCCTTCCCAGTGTGATGCAGCGTCCGGCATAGTTGGGTCAGACTTGATAACAAATCAAAAATCCGTATCACGTGTGAACACGAAGCGGAGATCAAAATCGATCGGCATCATCACCTATGTGTTCGCCTATTTTAAAGTCGGCTCTCTTTCCGTCTAAGTCTTTATATTATCAGGCTGTTTCAAGCACGGGCTACAACCCGGTCAACGAATTACGGTGATGGTCTCTTCTCCCGTCTCAACAATGTATTTTGCGCAACTGCCTTCAACAAGCCCTACATTCTCGAAACCTTCCAACTGTAATGGTGTCACTAGTCCGGAGCAGCAAGCTGGTTCCAAACGCGGGCCGGCAGGGCTCCTTCCTGATTTCCTGGAACACGCCTGCGCTACGACGGTCAAATTCCCATGACGGTGCATATTCAGCTCTCTCTCAGCACCTTCAGACATCCGCTGGTATCTTTGAACGAACCTAGCAAAGCCTGTTGCACCGATTCGTGATCCGAAGTATTTTTTGCCAGGTTGTTGGAGTTCGAGTGGTGCATGGAAGCGAGGCATGTAACGAAGCTTGAGGATCTTGCTTTTGACTCGCCGTTTCCGGTAGCTAAATTGGCTGTGCGCCAGGCGCGACGAACGTTGCCTCAGGAACTTGGGCGGTGTTGATGAGACATGGCTTGCTGAAAGCAAACAATTGGGGTGCGTAGCTGTTAGACAAGGCGGCGAAAGCATAGTTGGGTGAAGTATCCACATTAGAAGCCCCGGGTTGCGCCCACGAAATAACATTTCAAGAATGGTAATCGGTGCTAAGGGATTCGAATCGTGGTGCTCGCGCGAGTATCGTCGGGCGATCTGTATGACCGGGAAGGTTACGAAGGGTCCTGCGGTTTGCCCCGCTGGCGACGGAGGGTCGGCGCTTTGCCCGAGTGGCACTGTCTCGCTGCACAGAACAGCGATAGCCGAGCTTGGCCTCTTTGGGCACGGTTCACATGTCCCGCTTCTAGCGCGTAGGGGAAACCTGTAAGGACATTTGGCGAAGGACTCGATTTATTCAATCATTGACTTACAAGGCACATTGGAATAGATACCGTCCGATCTGGCATATTCATCAATGGCCGCCGTCGCGCGCCCGCCGTCGCGCGCCCGCCGTTGCAGCTCAACGATGACGCGTCGCCCGCGGTAGAGTAGCGTGCGCAAGCTGACTAGAATGTGCGCCTCACGCACCAAGGTCGATTACCGTAACGAGTTGTCTAGCCGGCAGTGTCGGGATCTATATCCGGCGACTGAGGCGTGGAACGATGAAGGATTTTACGGTCTAGCGTGCAGAAGGAGCGACACGTGCAGCTGACGCGGCGGTCGACGCGAGACTGCCAGAGTACGCCGCCCTAGTAGCCAGCGAGCCTGTTGTCTTCCGCGTAGATTCAAGAGTGATGACGAGCTCAAAATGGTAGCGAATCCGGCTGTAAGATTTGAGCTCGCAACGAGAGCATGCCGTCCACCAAGGCCAACCTTTGCCCACTGTCGCGCATCTCAAATCTGTTCATATGCCCGTAGAACTCACAGCTGGCGGCCCAAAGCTCGCGGAGCAGTGCTTGATATATCAAGGTACATTAGCTGATCCCGGAAAGATTCAGCTTTTCCAGACCGGTATCGTTTAGGCTGCTACCCAGTCGACATGGACGTGAGCAAGTCGCGAAAACAACGATCAGAGGCGAACCAGACTAGCCAAGAGAACCACCGCCGGAAGCCCTTGTGCGCATTTGCATTGCTGGTCAAAAAGATCCATTGGACAATATTCCAGCAGCGCCGCAGAGATGCTTTAGTACTGTAGTGCTTGGGCGAACATGGAGTAGTGAAAAGAAAAGAAAAGAGAATGCCTGGGTCATGTCACCCATTTTCTTGAGGATGGGGACATTGGCGTCTAGCCTCCCATCCGTTCTACCGTCGTTGCCGGCGGCTGGAGCTCTTGTGCACTGAACAACATAAAGCTGCCCTGAGATGTATGCCCATCTTCGAAGCCTTGACTCGAAACTTCACGATGGCTCGATGCTGACCATCTGAGAAAGGGTTCCGTAACTAGCATCGTATCAAGTCATCCATATGGCGATATGTCCTATCCTGCAAAGAAGTCTGCTCATAGATATGCGTTACTTCATCGACGAAATATTTAGCCAGCTTCCGATGACGGCAACGCCCGTATCTAATCGAGCCCCAACCCTCAAAGATTCAAAACCGGTGGACCGCTCCGATCTGCTGCGTAGCCCGTCGAATATGTACAGCGGACAGGCGCTGAGCGCTTGAAGATCTATGTTTTTATTGATGAAGTTGGGTATGAAAGAATTGATTAAACTGGATGTCTTCTGCTGAGGCCATCCACTGCTTTGTACATAAAACCGCACACGTTCGACGGAAGATTTACTCAGCAAGTGACCAAGCTCGTCACATATGACACAGATGATGGATTTGACATACTAGGAAAGTTAGCAAATACAGCAATATAATATGTATTCATGGTAGATGACCGGTATTAGGCTGCAGATAGTGGGCGAAGTGCAGCTAAACCAGCTCACGCTGTTCGCAAATGGCGCAGAAGCCATCGAAACGGGCATATCATGGGGAGGCTGAGGCAGCTGGCAGACAAGACAACACGGCTAGGGATATTCCGACACGGCTAAACAATGGTTTCAGCCAGTAAAATCAGCACAGGGGCTACCATAGGACAAAAAGCTACATCGTTCTTGGTCGCGTAGCCATTAGAAGTACTGGACCGTCAGCTGTTATAAAGAGTCGAGTGAATGCAGCGGAACGACAATTGGAATAGCACACATCGGTACTGGAAATTGAACAAGCTTATTGAATAGTAATATATTCAAGAAAGTGATGAGATAACATGGCTCGTGAACGTCGAATATCATGGTCATAGCCATAAATCTCCTTCACATCGACAAGCTGGTGTTCCCTGCTGCCATTACTTGGCGCCACTGCCATCGCGAATGGCATTTGGTACCATCGACTTCGAGTCGCTGATGCGTGAGACGTTGCCCGTGTGCTTGTTGCTGCAGTTGTCGTGGAGCGTAACGGGGACCTTGCTCTTCCTGCCCTTTGAAACCTCTACGGTGTTGTGAAATAAGGTGGAACAAGAAAAAGGGAAAGGCGAACGCGGTCCTAGATTCCTTGGGGAAGGGTGGAGTCGGAGGCGTGAGAACCCTCCTTGTCAACATTGATTTTGATCGACATAGAGATTGATTGGAACTCGTGAAGGAATTTGTGTCGAGTTGCTGGTTGTTAAGATATTGGTATAAGGGGATTTTGGATAGTTTGCGGGTAAAACAATGTTAGGCATTTTCTTGATGCGTAGATGATATAGTACCTCATGGCGGAAGCTTGTGCTACGATTGCGCTAATAGACGTCATGGTCCCAGCAGCTGTGACGAGTAAATACACCTGGCTTAATGATGATAATGTGCTTTCCGGAAACAGTCGCCAAGGCATTCTGGCGGGGTAGCGGCGGTATCGCTCGCTTTAGCGCAAAGCCCCTGACGACAAATGCTCGGTGCAGCCCGGTCCTTGACTCCACCAAATGGGAGACGTTGCGCACATCCTATTCGGCATTGAAGTTCGTATGGCAGCTTCGCCACGTGAGCGAAGCGATTAGCAATTGGAGCCACGAGCTCGACTTATCTGTCCTTCCGATTTAGAGTCACCATAACCGGTAGAAGTCTTTCCCACTCCGTGCACGGAACCAGTCCGTGCACGCGCGGCGCGACGTTCAACAAATGAATAGATCATCTAATATCTCTTGAGCCATGGAAGCTATGGACGAAGCGATTGCAGATCTGAACTCCTCAGCTACTCCTTGTACTGCTCAGGTCGCGAGGAAGCTTGGACTAAGCAGGTCCACTCTCAGCAGGAGATGGAGAGGCGTCACCGCGTCCAAAAGTCAATCCGTCGAAGACCATAGATTTCTGAATGACAACCAGGAACAAGAGCTCAAAAATTACATCGAGAGACTCTGCGAGAGATGCTTACCACCTACACCGGCAATAGTGAGTCAGATAGCGGCCAAGTTGGCAGGAAAAGAGCCTGGGAGCAACTGGTGCTCCAGATTTGTGGAAAGACACAAAGATGAGCTGGATTCGAGATATCTCAACTCACTGGACTTGCAAAGGCACCATGCTGACTCAGTAGCCAAACATGAGCAATACTTTGATACTGTGAGAAGCAAAATGCAAGAGTACGACATACGGCCTGAAGACTGCTACAACATGGATGAGAAAGGCTTCCTCATCGGCAGGACCCACAAAGCTAAGAGAGTCTTCAACAAGGACCTGAAAACTTCTTGTAAACTGCTGGGGGCTGGTCAAGATCACAGTCGTGGGTTGTATCTGCGCAGATGGAACGGCTCTTCCTCCACTTCTAATCTACAAATCCAAGGCCAACAACGTGCAGGACTCCTGGCTCGAGGACTTCGACGCTGAGAAGCATGATTGCTGGTTCACATCATCACCGAATGGCTGGACCACCGATGAGATCGGTCTGAAGTGGCTAGACCGGCCGTTCCATGAGAGGACCAAGGACAAGTCGAGGCGGCGATGGAGGCTACTGTTTGTAGATGGCCACGGCTCTCATGTCACGCTCCCCTTCCTTGAACAGTCGTACAAACGCAGGATACTAGTTGTTGTGTATCCTCCACATGCCACACACAGACTACAGCCTCTGGATGTTGGCTGCTTTGCACCTCTCGCCACGTACCATAGTCAGAACCTGGAACAGTTCACTATCAACTCGGAAGGTTTCACAAAGCTCCAGAAGAGGGACTTTTTCCGCTTATTCTTTCCAGCATGGCACGAGGCGTTCACAGAGAAGAATGTGGCATCGAGTTGGCGCAAAGCTGGCCTGTTTCCGTTCGATCCGGACGTGGTGCTCAGCCAGGTCAGAGGTCCCAAGCAAGCCAGCCTCTGCCAGTCAATAGCCAACAGACAGCTCTCAAGCAGTCCCCCTATTTGTTTTGACTCTCCATCAGTCAAAAGGAGGCTCAGGAAGATGATCAGCAGAGCAGTAGACAAGAAAACCAAGAAATGGATGACACAGCTCACTGAGGAGGTCTTGAGCACGAGGGCGGAGCTGACGCTAGCAAGGATCGAGAAAAGGCGGTCTACCGAGGCTCTACACCAGGAGAAGAAGCGTAAAAAGAAATTAAAGAAGCTCATGGAAGAGTTCAGAGCTCAGGAAGGTGCTAGTGCCATACTGTTCAGCTCTAGTAAGGTCCAGAAAGCCATTGAGCTGAAGGATCGTAGAGAGCAAGCTGTCTTAAAGGATGACCACGAGAAACAGCTCAGGATCCAGGAGAAAGCAGCTCGGAAAGCCCTCAAAGAGCAGGAAGCTCAACGGAAGAGAACCGACAGAGCTATAGCTGCTCAAGCCAGGGAGGAAGCGAAGGCGCTGACAGACTGAAGGCTAAGGAGGTGAAGGAGGCTCAAACCAAGCTTAAAGAACAATTCAAGGCATCTGCAAGCTTGTCAAGAAGAAGTCCAAGGAAGCGGCGTAAGGCACCAGTGGCTGCTATCGAGAATACAGAGCTTGAGACGGGAGAAGTACCTAAACAGGCAAGTTCGAGGTCAGGCAGAACTATCACCGAACCAACGAGGTCCAGGCAATGAAGCCTAGACAAATATGTGAATTGGAATCAATGTAAACGAATATATCAGTTTCAGGGGAAACAATGCGCGACCGAATGAATTACTTGTGATATACTGCGATGGTGAAGAGGCGATAAAGCGTGCACGGAGTGGGGAAGACTTCTAAGCCTTTTATGTCTGCGGAGGAGCTCGTGGGGTTTTGGCGTAGAGAACCGAACGTGCGAGATCAGACGGGGATTGTTAAATTTATTGAAGAAAAAGCTATTCATCACGTAGATATTGTGCCTTCTAGGCGCACCTGTCAATGGCTGCCGTTGTGCGCCCGCCGTCGCAGCCGGACGAGGGCGCGTCGCCCGCGTTG
>JALZWQ010000073.1:0-17367 GCA_023621355.1 Cladosporium sphaerospermum
CCCGCTACACTCGCCCAGCTTGACCGTGCTGCTTGCCCTGGTGGATGTACTTCCCTGCTGGCGCCCTGCGTTGCATGTCCTGGTCGAGCGTCAGTCCTGGTGGAGGTTGTCATCCCCTCATTGTTCCGTTCCGGCTACTTCCCGAGCATCTCAATGACTCTTCGAAGCGCGGCTTCCACCCGCCGATCCGCCTCGGCTTGCATGTTTGCCATCGCAGTATTCACGAGCTGAGTGATCTGCGTCTGAATCTTGCTCATCTCTAGCCTTATTTCGCCTCGAAGATATTGCATTTCTCCCAGCGAGCCGGCGGCAAGGGTCGGCCCTGCGGTCCCGCGTAGGCGACCGCTCGCCAGGAACCTCTCGAATGCTTGTGCAAGCACATCATCGGAGATACTGATAGCTGACCCTGCGTCTGCATTTCGCTTCTTTGGACTTGCTGGTCACTGTGGCGCGAGAAGCTTGCCTGTCTTCCCAAGTCCGCTCTCCGCCAGGTCGGAGGCCCAAATCGCAAAATTCAGGGTCCTCGAGGCTTGCGATTGGCTCGGGGGCTTCCCCGCACGCTTCAGAGCCTGAAACGTCAGTTTGGGGCGCCCCTCCGCCGCCTTTACTGGGGAATATCATTCCCGCCAGCGAGGCGCTGAAGATCACGTTGGTGTGCCCGCACTGTGCTTATTCTGAGCTTTCGATTGATATAAACGATGACCTTGCCTGTGACAAAGTCGAAAAGGGTTGGCCTTGAGATTGAAGCGACTGCTAAGCGCAGATCAGCCAACGCCATATTTTTTTGCAACTGCCGAGATAGACAAACTATTTGAGGATCTCAAATCTGCAAGCGCCGCGTCCATTGATGGCCTTTTCGTGGAGATATCGCGTTTTTACTGCGGCGTGTCACGCGCGCGTTGTGTGTCTGTGCGCGTGATGGGGAAGACTTTTAACCCTAACGCTGATTTTGCGGGAGAGTTCTTGGAATACGGCGCATTCCAGCGTTTTAATAGCATTATGATGCTACCTGACCACCCACGACAACTGACGATATTTGTGAGTGCGACCAAGGATGTCAGCTACGGGATGGAAGCCGCGTGGAGAGAGCGACACCTATGGAAGACAAAGGCGTCATCGCTAGACAAATACGTTACGGCAGCTGATGCCGCGCTCTTCGCCGTCGATATGATCATGAGAGACTTAACCCCGACGCTCTCGAGAGCAGTCACTGCTCCGCTGAGATCGTGACGGAGTCACGGCTGGCACTGACCGCCATCGAGACCGCTGGGCATTGGACTCTGCCAGTCATCACAGACATTAGGAGACAAACATCCAAGGTTGAAGACGCCGGTGGCCGAGTTACGTTGAGCTATTCCCCTTTTCGCCGGAAATTGTTCGCACGAAGCGCGCTAGACCGTTTGGAGAAAGAATTGTTCGGTCGGCACGACTTCGACGAGGGAATTGCAATACTTCAAACAGGAAATCAAAGCACAAGCGAGACTGACAATGTAGCAAGCGGTTATCCGAATAGGTTGAAAGCTTTTCATAACTCATCAACATCAATATAGAGGCGGAAAATATATCTTTGCAATCAAATGCATAGCAAATTCAGCTTATAGAAAAACGGGAACGAACAGGAGCAGAGGCGTAGCGTAGAATGATGCATTGCCACGATAACTGAGGCTGAATCGCTAGTCTGGCAGGCAGCTGCTGTGAACCCAGGAAGAGCATAGCATGACATACGCTATTGCAACTCGTGCGATAGGTCCCAAATGCGTCCCGCCAACGTGCTGGCTGAGATCTCGGGTCCGGAAGAGCCCGCACACTTCAGCAACTGGTTGGGTCAAGCCGAGGTGAAGGGCTTTCCTGCCCGTTGGGGTGGACGGATCCTATGGACTTTGAAAGCGAAGGAAGGGTAGGCGTCCAGATTGGAAACGGAAAGCAGTTGCTGGACGATATCAACGCGAGCAGTGTCGAGCGCTCGAACAAAGGCACCGACTGGCGTTGCAACACGTAACCCAGAGCTATTACCTACGTTTGTTGAGCTGCGTCCGTGCATGGGAGATGTGACCGATGGCCAGATCGGCGGCTCGACTTCCACCGTTATGTCGCATCTCAACAAACATAGTAGTAACAATTTCAACTAAGCCCAGGTTCGCTTTGCTCCCGGTCTCCCACGCGTCGGCGAGGAGTATCATCACAGCAGTCATGGCTTGCGACTCAAGCGGGTGGCTAACGAGCAGAATAGTCCTGTAACGCCAAAGAAAGAGCAAGGCCCGTAGGAGGTGAATGCACCCGTCGATCGCGGAGGGAGAGCTGCTGACCAGACCAGGCTGAAGCGGAGACGAGATTCGAGTGGGATATCTGGGGACTTCCTTGTCCCCGGGCATAGGTGATGACTTCTCAAAACATGGAGGAATGGCAAGCTGGCGGCTGTTGAGAAAGATGATGAGGAATTGTATATCTGCATAAAGTCCTGTAGTCTGTTAGTATCGAATTTTGACACAGGATGCTGCAGACCTCCCATACTTGCCGACATAACGTCCAGTGGCGACTCCGGTCGCGACTTCTCCGTCTGTAGCCAGCTCGCGTTGAAATGCAGTGCCTCTGGCATTGCATTCCATAGAGTCTCCAACTTTTTCGTAAAAACGCTGATCTCCCTGGAAGTGATCGCGCCTCCATAGCCTAATATCTCTCTGGCAACGAGTGTAAATTCGTGTACCGTACTAGCTGCCCTCAGCTCAAGAGAGTCGCTTGTGAAGAGTATAGGTCGGGGGCAATTGCCGATACTGGAGATGCCTAACGGCTTACATAACACGCTCGATAGGCACTGGTCCGAGTACAGCATGAGCCACCATACCCTTTGGCGAGCTGCTTTTTCGTTCTGTAACGGCGGAGGGCTGAGCGTATCAGGGTCGCGATGCAGTTCAATGGAATAAGCGAGTCGCACTGTCGTACCGAACAATGCCCAAGCGTCTTGGATCCGGCCAGTCTTAGAGAGATTCACTCCAATTATGAGGAGCGTCTTGATCCCGGTAAGGGTTGGTTCGTTCATGAAAGAGGCGTTTCGTAGAGCTTGCATGCTTGCTGCAACTTCAAATCGTCAGTCAAGCGTAACAGAGGTTGCGAATTTCAGAACGATTTACTGTAACAATCACCTCGAGTGAACGAAGCTTTTATTTCATCACTGGAGTAATGGTGTCTCTTTCCGGCCAGACCCATGTGGAGCACAAGCGCCAAAGCCGCAAAAAGTAGTGCGAGCATGTCAGGTGTCTCAGTAGCGTTATGCTCGACATTGGAAAGGAAACGCTTGACCTCTTTCTTTCTCATTTTGTCTGGCGTCTGCGGGACCGCGAAGCTTTGTGCCATGTCATAGAATATGTCAAGATTTCTAAAAATCTCCTGTTCCCCTGGCAGCAAGCGTGTCAGCGCCGCAGTGGTATTGTCTCCTACCTTCAGAGAAGGGAAAGGATATGCCGTGACTAATGCTAGGTCTTTGGATCCATGATGCATCAACGACAGCCTGGCAAATGGCATTGTCATGGACTGCGTAGAGATTGTCAGTTGAATTCTATCATTCAAGGGCGGGCTAGATACTTCAGCGACCGTGCCAGCTCCAGAAAGAGATGCAGATGCCTGCCCTGTCACCAAAGGGCGGCGTTTGGGGCCTGTGGCACGCGAACGAATCCCTTCATCTGAAATATTCAGGTCATCATCGGTACGACTTGGCAGGTGCCTTTCGCAAGCGTCACGAAGCTGTCCCTGGAGCTCTTTGATTTCGCGTCGAAGGCCTCGAATCGCAAGAGATTGCTGTATTGGCTTGTAATCGCTACCGTCGACGACGACGAATCGACATGCGCTGGGATTGCCGCGCGCGCAACACGCCGAACACGGCTTTACTCGGTCGCACTAGCGAACTGTATCAGCAGGAGCTCACTAGCCATCAATGCAAGACGACGCGCATACACATACCTTCACTTTCCGTCCTCGACAGAAAGTACAGGCCAATTTCTGTCTAACTGGTAGGTTCCGCTTTCGCGCGGTTGTATCCATGTCTTCTTTGAAGCGAAGCGGTGTACTGGTTGCTGCTAGAGCAGCATGTGGGAGTGGAAAAGGAGATATTAGATGCAACGAACAAATAACGAGCGCATGTGGGCGACACTTTAGTACTTGAGAGCGTGACTGGCCTAGGGACTTTTTGGTATATGGCCCCGTCCACAATGGCGAATGTCGAGAAGCAAATGGCAAGTGCAAGCTTCTAGCAGTGAGGTGTGATGCTTTGGTAGTAGAGTTCGTTTCCCGCCATCCCGAAGCGGGCGGACACTCGTGAAGATCATCTCGGGAAAGAGGCCGCCCCTAGCACATGGCGAGATTGTCTGAATCCCGCTTTTTCCCACCGACTAGCCTGGGCCGATCGTGGTGCACCACGGCGGGAGGCGTACCGTGCGGGGGTATTCCGAAATTGGGACCTCTGTCCGGAAAGGTGATCGGCCTTAGCCCTAATAGCAGCGAAAGGTTCGACAGGCGGGGCTGCAGCACGGTCTACGATCTGATGGATTGTGACGCGTGATCGACGATCGCATCGGCGCAGAGTACGATGGTGCGCACGTGACAGCGGTGTAGTGCTCAGCCTAGGCCTTCGAACAACGTCTGCACCTCGATATCCTACCCGTCTCATGCAAACGAGGGCGTTGCGGTGGAAACAGAGTTCAACGGCAAGACATGTTCCGCCAAGCCACAACCCACCAGCGCAATATGGAATCCGCTCTTGCACGTACGAGCATCTTTCGAGAGCTGCCTGCCGCCTGCAAGGCAACTGCCTCCGCCGATATCCTACTTTGCACGTCTTTCCCAATCACGTACGGACCGGGGGTGACGACCTCAAATTCGGTGCGGTCTGCTAGGGCATGGCGTATGCCATTTGTCACGCAATCCCTAGCTGATCGAGCCCATCAGGCGCTCGTGCTGAGAACCTTACTCAACGAGACTCAAACTCATAGGACGAGTGTCGTCTCTTGGTCTTCCTTCGACAGCGTGCTGGATCGCTGCGCTCTCGTGCATCCTCTACGTCTTGTCTCAAGTCTTGCTAGTCTTCGATATCGAGGCGCCACTATGGTCCAGGCAATTGCGCCTATAGGTGTGTTCGCGCGCTATGCGTGCAGTCGTGGACTCAGGAGTCTCCTTATAGCAGACGCGCGAGGTGATCGGCCGCGACGGCCAGGTCGAGCGTTTTCGATAGAACGACATGTCCATGATGAATCATGCCAGCCGCGTAGACTCCGTCGCTCTTCAGACTTTTGTGTAGCACATTTGATTTGGGTGTATAGGAACCTGCTTGCACCAAACACCATGTGAAGGTGTGCGTTCTCCCTCTGACGAATAGGGACTGCACATCCTACTCAAGTATTCATCCGCGAGCTGCGTCGCGGTCCCAGAATTCGCACAGCGACGATCAACGTTGGCCTTGCGAACAGCGTCGCGCTTCCAAGACTAACCGAAATTCTTAACAGTGGCCTGCGGAAACGCGTCGTGGTTAGAAGTCGTTTGGATGTATGGATGGATGGATTTCGTTCCGCCCTGCGCCAAGCACCTAAAGGGCAACAGACTGTTTACGCTACACATACTGTGCACCTCCGGTCAACAAACTAAACAAAACCCCAAAATCACATACACTCTCTGCCAGTCTAAAGCTTGTTCAAAATGTCGCGGGTAGTGGACGGCGGGTCTCCTTGAAGCTGTGTTTCCAAGAGTTGACCGTCCTCTCTTCAGCGGATGAAGCGGGGCCTGCCGTGTGCATGAGGGTGCGTGGGGTGGGTACTGTATTCGGTGATGGGAAAACGCTGTGGGTGTCGATGTTACTGGCTTCGCGTCGCTGTCCGCCACCTCTCATCGGTATCGTGCTCAAATCGCCTGGTTGCTAGGGCGAAATGGATGAGCTCGCACCGCATCCATCTCCGGCTTCCAGTCATCGGCATCTGTGGGCGACTTGGCACCAAGCAGTCGCGAAAGATTGTCCTCGCCCGCCCACGCTCCCAAGACTTCTCGCTGGTCGTTCCACCTCACGCAGTGAACGCAAATGCTGTCTTGACTCAGCTGCCTCGCCGCAATGGCAAAGACTGGTGTTTGTCGCCTTGATGATGTGCAGATACCAGTTCAGTGGTGTCATGCCGGTGCGGAGCTGCGCGAGGACGCTCGCTTGTCTTCTGCCTGAGGCTGTCATACATGCGCTGGGTGTGACTTCCGGGCCAAGCAATGTCAACCCTACGTACAGATTCTCAAAACGTCGTCGACACCCGCAGAGCTGCTCCCATCAAGCGCTCCTGCGCATTTCCAACCGTCATTTCGGTCAAACTGACTCTGTCTTGGACTTCTCGTCACTCGTCGGTGGGGTGATCTGCTGAGCCAGTTGCTTCGCTCGCTGCCTTAATTCAAAGATCGAGTACACCGGAGCCCACACAAAGATCACGCGGTTGCCTGACACTTTCAAATGATTTACCCGTTGGAGGATCTTTTCTACGATTGCTTGTCCGGACCGCCTGTTGGGTGCTCGAAGGACGGCTAAAGCGATTCGTTTGTTCGTGCACACGTGGATGATTCTACAGTTTGCGCGCGGCGATAGTTCCCCCGTGTCTACCGCTCGGGCGACTATCCCAGCTGCGACCGGAATCGGAGCCAGCGCAGCTGTGTATGCGTTCATCTGCGTGTGGCTGCCTATCGTTCTGTCGTACTCCTGTCGTTTGATGTCATTGCTCATGCAGCCAACACCCTTAATCGCGCCGCCGATGCCAACCATCTGGTTTCTGGCCGACGCGCTGGTGGCAAAACTGATGCCCTTCGCCTGTTGTGCTTATGCTGCAGCTTGCATGCCATCGTCCACGCTGTCGACCGTATGGAGTCGCGCATCCTACGGAGCTGGAACATCAAGTCGGATCGCTTCCAGCTCCTTCAAAGCTGCACCTTTAGCGCATTCCGCGATCTTTTGCATGGGCGACACGAACCCCCTGTACGCCGGACGCGTGGTCAATCGTGCGAGAGTATACGCGCCAGGCATGCTGTGCAGGTCGATCCTCATCCTCAGTGCCTTCCGCAGATGCCGTTCTTTGCTTGTGGGTAGGCTAGCCTCCGCCTCCGCTACCGCCGTGCCTACCGTTCTAAAGCAGCCGATCACCGCCTGCCCGCCAATCCATTGCACTGTTTCCGTGCGTCAAAGTGGTTGATGGGCAGCAGTCCATAAGACTTCACGGCAAATGATGTTTTTTTCCGCGGTGACAGCTTCCAGCAGCTTGCCCAGTGTTGACAACAATGAAATTGGACTCCACCGCCTTCGCTCGACTGTAATCGTTCTTGTTAGGCTTTTTCAGCGAAATAATATTTGTGGTCTTCCACTGCCTGGTAGGGTCCCTGTGTCGGGGGAGGTTTGGAGGAGTCGGCGGACGCTTTCTCTCACTGCTGCCCAGACCTGCCTCCACACCCTGGCTGGGAGTCCGTCTTCACCTGCCGCTTTCCACGGCTTGGTCTCCATCGGGAAACATTCGATCTCCTCCGCGGTCAGCTTCGGCATGGCGACAGTATGCCTTTGCGGCCTTTCTCCCTCATCTTTATTTTCTTCGGCAGTGCCGGGAAAATGGTGGCAAGCAGCTGCTTGGCCTGCTCAGCATTGCTGTCCGTCAGTGACCCGTCCGCCTTTTGCAACGGCGAAATCCTTGACCACCCAAAGCCCGACGAGGGCTTTGACTATTGGGTCGCCTTCCAGATCTTTGTATCTTCGGCTAGTAACTCATTCCAATGCAGCCTCTGTTGCTTGTCTATGGCGTCGTGGTACTCCTTGGCCGCTGCTTGAGCTAGTTACGCAAGAGCAGTAACTGTCTCCCAACCTCGTCGCCGCGCTCGAGCCCTGTTCCTCCAGTACGTGTAGACGTGGCGGAGCTTCGTGAGATCCTGGGTCCACCATCGCTTCGCATACGGGGACGACTTGGCTTTCGGTGCCAAGGTTTGACCGCTTCCAGCACTACTTGCACCAGACGGTCGTTTGCATTTGGACGTCATCACCTGGTGGCCGACTTCGCAGCGCCTGGGTGACACGCTAGCAAATCGCGTTCCAGGGAACATTCTTGAAGAGCAATCGAGGTTGGGTAACGTGCTTTGCGAGGTCGACGTCGAACGTTTTCTCGATTGCCGCGTGGTCTGACCCGTGCTCCATGTCGTGGATCCTGCACGTCAAAACATTCAACGCCAGTTCCCCCAATGCCAGCATTAGGTCAATTGTGAAGCGTGTCTGCGATTCTGCCAGGTCTTGGTCTCGCGAGGCAGCAGGCTCCCAAGGTTCCATTCACACATGAAGTCAACGATCGGGTCTCCCTTCCCTTGTCGGTACGGCAGCACTTCATCTCCACCCCAAAGCTGATCGTGACAATTGAAGTCGCCGGCTACGACGACGTGCAGGCGTGCACCATCACGGCGTCGAGCGTTGTGTATGGCCTCTGTGAGTAGACCAATCATTGCATACAGTGCCGCCGCATTGCCCACTTCAACATACACTGACGCCACCCGTACCGATCTGTCCAATAGTCGTAGTAGAGCAAGAGTGAGATCTGCCGATGGCACGCTCACCTGCTCGCTTCTACGCACCCAAGGCATGCTTCGTACCGCCCACCTCCCGTCATGCCTTTCACTGGGAAGGATGGCCGTCCAACCTTGGTGTCCCATCGGACTCGTCAGTATCTTCCAATCATCTCAAAGATATAAGGCTCGCTGACTACTAGAGCCGCGTGCTCTTTGAAGCCGCGTCATTCATCATGCTATGCTGCACACTTCGCTGATTTTGCACATTCAGTTGCAAGAACCTCATCAATCTAGGCATCAGTCACCGGATAGAGGATCCGACACTGGCGGCTGGTCGATTCATGGGGTCCGCTTCACACCGCACATCTAGGGCTGGTCGCTTGACATTCGCTGTTATGGTGTGCTGGCTGAGCACACCTAACACACACCAGAGCGTTAGTGCACGAAAAAGCCTTGTGTCCGAGCCCCGGACAATTGAAGCACAGCATAGGTCCACGCCTCGGCTCGAACACTCGGGTAGAAGTTGTCTCCCCGTCCACGTCGAAGTCCTTGCCTTCCAGAAGCCCCGCTGCGTCGGCGCGCTTCATCACGTACACCACCATAGACCCGTCCGCCTTTGGCAAGACCTTCCGGTTGAGCCATGAGAATTTGGCGATCTCACTCCGTTCTCTTTCTCCAGCATCTCCGTCGTCCCCGCACGCAATTCACCAATCTCTATTCTCGTCCAGCACAGTGGTCCTGCAAGCGTTGTCCACCTTGACGGGATACAATTGATCGCGCAAAATGCGCGGCGCAATCCCTTTCGTCCTCTCGGCCGCCGCCTTGACGTGAGTCAACTCGAATTCGTCCCAACGGTGATGCGGATGCGAGCGGCGTTGCGAGGGTCCCTCGCCACTGCCACGCACCGCCAGCCGCTTCCTCCTTCTCCGCTGCGCATTTGTTTCTCGATCTCTTGTCTGATTATGCTCGCGCACGCCCTGTCAATCTCCACCTCTACCACGCTAAACATTTTCCACCGTGCAGTATAGCTCGCCAACATGGCAGCGAGCTGACTATTATAATGTCAGGGCGCTTGTAGGCCAGGGGTGTCCTGTCTCTTGCCTAACTCGATTGCACATCCACCGGCCTCGTTGCCTCAGTAGTGTCCCTGTATCGGTCTAGCTCTTTCGAGCAGCTGCGCGACCAGCTACTGTGGGCAATAAGTGATGCGCCGGCTTCGGGCCCAGTTCGACCTTTCTGGATGGGCAATAGTCGGATGGTTTTCTTACGCCAGTATCCCTGGCTTAGAATGCTTCTTTGACTTTATCCACTAATGTTCGTTCTGTGGCTCCCTGGTCAGCTTATGTCCTGGAGTTCATGGCTCTTACCTGAGCTGAAGAGCCCCATCTAGCAAGAGATGCAGAATCTATCGACAGGCGACACATCCCGAGCCACGGCTCAGTACCTCAATGCGAGTGAGATAGATGGATGTGCTACATAGTCGTTGTAGCTGAGGCGTCGCCTTCCCGTAGGGCTCCGGCGGCTTCCCTACGCGGGCGGCGGCGTGACTAGCTGTGTTTTCGTAGTCTCAGGCTACATCGACATTTGTTCTGGAGTACTTAGCGCCGGGCAGAATCAGCTCAAGGAAAGACAGTCGGTACGGGACGAGCACGTGATATGACGATTCAGAGCGTCAATTCGGCCTTTGGTACTCCCCAACGGCGGAACGTCAGCTTTCCCACCATGAGCCATTTCGAATCTTTCATCATTTCAAGGTCGGTACACCAACTAACCCACCGAGAACAGCAGCGGCCACCAGCCATGGACAGCGAAGCTTCGCAATCACAAAACAACCTTGCTCGAGACTCTCCCAATGACCTGAGGCATTTTCTACCAGGGAAACAGCGGGTCTGGGAACAATCGCCGCTTGGGATACAGGAGACGTGGTCGGAGGCGTTGAGGAGCTACACCAAAACGATTGTGTCTTTCGGCTACCCTGCTTGTATCTTTTGGGGGGAGGAGATGATTCTTCTGCAGAATCGCGAATGGACAACTGTCACCGGCTTTCATGACCAAGGACAGAAGCAACGTGGCAAATTGTCCGCGGACGCCTTCGACGCATTGTCTGCTTCCTTACACGGCGGTATACCCAGGAGAGTTGACAGCGGGGCTTTTCTCGGTGATACCTTCGCTCCTAAGTTACCCCGTTACACAACGCTCATCAGCCCCCTGTTCGACAGCGCAGATACCGGGGAGCATGATGCGGATGGCTCGCTAGTGCAGTTGATACCCGAGCCTGACCTCTACAATTGCGGCAGAAACGAAAAACAGTGCTCTTTACCAGGACTTTGGAGGCCGAAGAAGCCAGAGTCGGGATGTGACGTGAGCCAGCTGGGGGATGTCCTCGAAAACATCTCATTCGACGAGCATCCGTTCTTTCACCGTTTCGCTGAAATGCTACCGACTGGCCTAGCAATCCTCGATCATAAAGCCCAAGCCGTCTTCGTCAACCAGCACTTTTACCAGCTGACTACCCACCGCGGCGAGAATCAAGAGTTCAGATCATGGCCACAGAGTATTCATCCTGATGACTATGACCGAGTCATGGAGGTATACCATGATGCCTTTCTCTCGCAGAAGCAGCTTCGGACAGAGTTCAGGGCGCTGGGACAACAACATCCATGGCGATTGCTTTTCCTGACGCCACTTGGTGATGATAACCTTCAACATGTGAGTCTGCGTGAATATGGAGGCTTCATCTGCAGTGTTGTCGATATTACCTCTGAAAAGAGCGCTGAAATTGCGGAGCGGAGGGCCGCCAAAGACGCTCGCGAACGCAAAGAGCAGCAGGAGAGGTTTATTGATATGATCTCACACGAGATTCGCAATCCTATGTCAGCCATGCTGCATTGTTCGGAAGATATTGATGGAGCTGTCAGTGATCCCGATGACATTGATGTGGCCAGCATTAAAGAGGCTGTCGAGACTATAAATGTCTGCATACAGGTAAGGTCAGCAAATACCGCGCGGAGCTGATACCGAGGCTGATCATCCTTTTATCTTGTACAGCATCAGAGAAACATTGTTGACGACGTACTATCGTTCTCGAAACTGGACGCTTCGATGTTGTCATTGAGCCCGAAGGCCTGCTTACCTGATCGCCAGCTTGCAAACTCACTCAAGCTTTTCCAACCGGAGTTCCGTCGGCAAGATATCCAGTTTGTCTACAGGATAGATCAAACCTATCTCGACTTTGATGTATCGTGGGTCATGGTAAGCATTTTTTTTCCGCCAAACCTAGGGCATCGTAAGGGAGGTGAGCCGGGCATGATGTGGCCTACGGCTGCGCCACTTTCAGACAACCAAATATCAGCCACTGGCTGAGAGCGCGGCTCCTACGCTCCAAACGGGGCTGGTGGTTGGTAAACTGATTACCCGCACTCTCGACACTCTCCCTTGGTCCAATGCGCTAACGTTTACCCCTCTTCTCCTTTCTAGGCAGATATGGCACGAATTTCGCAGGTGCTGATAAATTTGGTTTCGAACGCGATCAAATTCACTGCGAAGGCCCAAGGAGAGAAGAAAGTGGCTGTATCAGTGGGCGCCAGTGTGCAACGTCCAACGAGCTATCCGCCCAACGTCGTCTTCTTCAATTCCGAGGATCATGCCTATCGTATGGATGCTACCAACACGCGGGACTGGGGCACTGGGGAAGCTATTTACGTCATGGTTGCGGTCAAAGACACGGGAATAGGTATCAGTGATGAAGGCCAGCAACGACTGTTTGAGCGGTTCAGGGTAAGTTTCGTTATATGCCCTTGGAATTAAGTATTTTGCATGAGGCTAACGTACAGTGCAGTAGGTCGGATATCGAACCCCGATGCTAAATTGGTTATCTCTTGACGCCTACGTAGGCAAGCTACGCCGAAGACTGTTGAGATCTATGGCGGCTCAGGCTTGGGCCTTAATATCAGCCGGAAGTTGTGCCATGTCCACGGCGGCGAGGTTGGTGTCAGCTCTAAGACTGGCTGTGGCAGTACGTTTGGCTTCTTTTTCAGGGTGAAACGTACCGAGGAGCCGCAGGACTACGAGAGCCGTGCAGAGGAGCAGGAGGTAGACAACGCCCCTTTGAGATGCCAGATCAAGGAGCTTGGCAACGTCGCGCTTCAGGAAACAGATGGAGGCATCTTCCCCGAAAGCCTGAAGAATCCACCGGTGGAGATCACGGGAGACATGGTTGCTCCTTCCAACGAACAGCAGGACGATAGGTACAAACGCACCGCTCAGATCGCTTCAAATGTCCAAGAAGAGGGTATCCACCAGGAAACGAATGATTGCTTGGCTTCCCACGACGGATGGAGAGGTAGCCAGAACCTGCGAGCTAGTCTCAAATCGCCCGCTCCAGCAGGGAAGCATGAAAGCCAACTTAATGTGGCGACTCCATCCGGTAACCCAGCGCCCGAACGAAGAGGGCGGGCGCATATCCTCCTCGTCGAAGATAACGTTATCAACCAAAAGATTGTAGTTCGGAAGCTCGAAAACAAAGGCTACAGCGTTACAGCGGCGAATAACGGCAAAGAAGCTGTCGAGACTGTGAAAAGCACTCCGAAGCCTTCCACCGGCGACCGACGTGCTTTCGACATTTGCCTTATGGATATGGAAATGCCGGTAATGGACGGAAATACCGCTACGAAAGCCATCCGCGAGCTCGAGAGGCAGGGTACAATCGAGCATATCCCTATCCTCGGGGTGACTGCAAATGTCAGAGATGAGCAGCAAGCAGAGATGTAAGAATCCAGTTTCTGTTGAACAGTCAATTCGAAACACGGGCTGACTTTTGTTTTTGCAGGAAGTCGGCAGGAATGGTAAGTGCGACTGCACTGCCCATGCAACGAACATGGCTAACGATTGTCAGGATGATGTGATCAGCAAGCCGTACAGAATTCAGGAGATCGTGAAGAAGATACAACAGATCGTAGGCTCCGTTGATCCGATGGACTGATTGTTATTATCCTCATTTCATAAACGCATTTGATAAGTTAATGCCACAGATAAGCTCGTGCCACAATTCATTTGCGACGACGCGACTATAGCTGTAACAAGTCTGCCATTACCCACATGATTTGAATCACGCTTCCTAAGTCCTCTAACAAGATACAGGGTTCTCTTTTTGCAAGTTCGCGAATTGTCGTTCGGCTTTACCGCATCTTCTACAGCGACGTTGTTTCGCTGGAACGCGTCCAGCATGACTACCATCTTCCCTTTCTTCTAGCTGCACCTGCCTGACAACTCCCCTCTGTTTCAACAAAGCTATGCCTTTCTGGACAGTAAGCCTACCCTACCCATAATCCTTCAAAGAACAAAAGGTTCGTTCCTACCCACAATCATACCCAAAATTCTAAGTAGTATAGAAGTCTTCCCCACCGTGTGCACAGACCCACCGCGTGCTCACGCGACGCGTTTGTCAACAGATGGCTTTATCGTCGTGCAACTCCATCATCTGCGCAGCTATGGATGCAGCAATTACAGAATTGAAATCCTTGGATACGCCTTGTGTAGCAACGGTAGCTAGGAAACACGGGCTCGTCACCTCAACTCTCAGAAGACGGTGGAAGGGGATCACATCTAGTAGAAGCCAAGCCATCGAACACTCAAGATTTCCCAACATTTAGCAGGAGCAGCAGCTATTATTGCTCATCAAGCAGCTTTGTGGCCGATGTCTTCCACCCACGCCAGCAATAATGGCTGAAATTGCCGCCCAGCTTGGTGGCAGAGCTCCTGGACACAACTGGTGTTCAAGATTTGTGGAGAGATACAAGTGCGAACTGGACTCAGGGTACCTCAACAGCCTGGACCTAGACAGACATCAAGCTGATTCTGTGGCTCCTTTCAGACAATACTTCTCTATAGTTGGTGAGAAAATATAAGAATATGACATTCTGCCCGAGAATACCTATAACATGGATGAGAAGGGCTTCCTCCTTGGGAGGACTACTAAGAGCAAGAGGGTCTTTTCGAAGAGCCTGAAAGCCTCTGGGGAGCTTCTAGGAGCTGGCCAGGATGGATCTAGAGAGTGGATCACGGTAGTAGCCACGATATGCGGCGACGGATCAGCTTTGCCTCCTCTTCTGATCTACGACAGCACCTCCGGCTCCATTCAAGACTCATGGGTGCAAGACTTCGACTCTAATGAACACGACGCTTGGCTCACATCTTCTGCTAGTGGCTGGACTTCTGATGAGGTCGGTTTCAATTGGCTCGAAGCCTTCTTCGACGTGAAAACCCGGGAGAAAGCTAGAAGGCAATGGAGGCTCTTATTTGTCGATGGTCACGGCTCTCACGTCACACTGAAATTTCTTGAGTGGGCCCGAGCAAACAATATATTAATAGCTGTGTATCCTCCGCACCCTACACATAAGTTACAGCCTCTGGATGTCGGCTGTTTTGCTCCTCTGGCCACATGCTATAGCCAGCTTCTTGAGCAGCAAATCAGACTCTCAGAAGGGCAGACTAGGATGACGAAGAGGGACTTCTTCAGATGCTTCTACCCAGCTTGGCAGAAAGCCTTCACGGAGAAGCATGTGAGCTCGAGCTGGTGTAAGACTGGCCTTTTCCCATTCAATCCTGGTTCGGTGCTTGAGAAGCTCCGACCAAGGAGCCAAAAGGCACCAACGTCGAGAGGGCACAGTAGAGGGCCGTCGAGCAGTCCTCCTGTTTGTTGGGGCTCTCCATCAGGCATGAGGAAGCTCAGAGCAATCATCAATGAGACAGTAGACAAGAAGACCAAGAGAATGATCCAAAGGCTTAGCGATGACCTCCAGAGCAGCAGGGCAGAGGCTACACTCGAAAGGCTTGGCAAGCAGAAAGCAATTAAGGCTCTCAGGCACGAGAAGAAGAAGAGGAAGCGCGGCAAAAAGTTGATGGAACAGTTTCGGGCCGACGAGGGCTCTGGAGCAGTTCTTTTCAGCCCTGGTGAGGTCCAAGCAGCTTTTGAACTTCAAGAGCGAAGGGAGCGAGAGAAGGTGCAAGAGAAAGAGAAGAAAGGGATCAGAGCTCAGGAGAGAACCGCCGCGAAAGCCCAGAAGCAGCAGGAGCTTCAGAGAAAGCGTCATGATAAGGCTGTAGCTCGAAGTGCTCGCGAAGCAGCGAAGGCCTTGAAGAAGGCCCAAAGGACTGCAGATAAGGAGGCAAGGAAAGCTGAGAAGCAAATCAAAAATGCACCTCAGGCCTCGAGCAGAAAGGAAAGAGGGCGACCAAAGAAGAAAGACACGCTTCCAGAGCCGGCCGTTGTCAGAAACGCATTAAAGGCTCAAGAGGCTCCGATCCAGCTGAGATCAAGGTCGGGAAGGGCTATTCAGACACCAGCTCGTCTGCTGACTTGAGGATTATATAAAATGACCCTTATGTATTCACGAACAATATTCACAAGTCTTGTACCGATAGTCATACCTGCTGTCGAGATATGCGACGATAGAGCCATGTGTTGACAAACGCGTCGCGTGAGCACGCGGTGAGTCTGTGCACACGGTGGGGAAGACTTCTAGCACAAAGTATAAAGATCCAATAATCTCTGGAGCACGTCGGGAGGACTCTTGTTAATTTTATTGAAGAAAAAGCTATTCATCACGTAGATACTGTGTCTTCTAGGCATACCTGTCAATGGCTGCCGTTGTGCGCCCGCCGTCGCAGCCGGACGAGGGCGCGTCGCCCGCGTTAACGCGTCCAAGCCGACAACGCGTCTCACGCACCGAGGTCGACTATCGGAAACTGCATCGGGGAATATTGGCAAAGGAGACAGCTCTGTCTAAAGCACCGGGGAAGAGCAACGACACTTCGGAGTCCCGGCTTGACACTGTTTTGAAGGCCATCGCTGGCGTGCACGAATCTGTAGACGAGCGCTTCGCCCTTATTCAGGAGGCCATCGAACAAGTACCGGACATCGGACAAGTGAAAGAGACTGTATCGGAAGAAGTAAGGGACATTGTCCAAGAGCAATTGAAGGTCACCGTACAACGCGAGATTGTAGAGGGTATTAGAGACGAGGTCAACAGCGAGGTGCAACAGCAGGTGAGTGGGGTAGTTCGTCGGGAGGTCAAGGAGGTGGTGCAGCAAGAGGTCAAGAGTATCGTGAAGCAAGAAGTCCAAAGTATTGTGCAGCGAGAGGTCATGAACATTGTTACGGAGAAGGTCACTGCGATCATCCAACAGCAGGTTACTAACATAGTCCAACAGCAGGTCCCATCTATCGTCCAGGAGCAGGTCACAGCCATTGTCGAAAAGCAGCTATCTAGCTTCCAACCGTCGAGCAATCAAGCATCTAGCCCAAATCCGTCGTACGCCGACGTCGCGCGCACCCCACCAGGCAGTCACCCCAGTAACCTAAGGACGCTCTCCAATCAGACAACCCCATCAACTTTGACTGACACGCTGTGCTGCACGTTGGACGTTTCCAACGTGGAAGAGGAGGAGAGGGACAGGGCGAATGCGAGCACAATCAGACAGGAGGTCGAGGAAGGCATGAGGAAGGGTGATGGGGGAAGCGGGTGGCGGTGTGTGGCGGTAACGAGGGACCCTCGCAATTCCGGCCGTATTCGCATCACCTGCCGGGATGGAGAGGAACTGGCTCGGGTCAAGGGGGTGGCTGAGAGGGCGAAGGCGAGCGGAGCGCGCGTGCTGCGCGACTAATGGTACCCCGTCAAGGTGGACAACGCGTGCAGGACGGCGGTGCTGGATGAGAATGGAGAGCTGCGGAGCGGTGCGACGGAATTGATGGAGAAAGAGAACGAGGTGAAGATTGCCAAACTGTCGTGGCTCAGCCGAAAGGATTCGCCGAAGGCGTACGGG
>JALZWQ010000074.1:0-17259 GCA_023621355.1 Cladosporium sphaerospermum
GCCTTGCCAACACCGGGTAGAGCAGTCCATTCCAGGTCTGCCGATCACAACCACGACTTTGTCGAATCTCTCAAGTATGCATGGCCCGATTACTGGAATGCGCATCATCTCAACAAGCAAGACAAGCTCGAAGAGATCCGTAAGCGTCCCAGCAGGAAGCAGATGTTTGGCAGGTCAGCATCGCACTCACGCTTGTGCCCGGAGACTCCCCTGCCTCCACTTCTCATCACAAGCGGGCGGCCGCTCCCCCAGTGTGGGGCGAATCTGGGACTGGCGGCTCGCGATGATTCACGCTCTCTAGAGGACCTTGACGTTGATGCAAAGCCTAAGAAGTGCAAAACATTGGAGGAATTCTTTGATTTGCCGGCTGTCATAATGCCGATCATGTCAAATGGCGCGCTGGCTTACCGCGATGGAACGGTGAGCAGAAGTGGGCGCTTGCCGCGGGCCCGCGAGGTGTTCAAACCCTGATGTAGCCGTTGGAATACACCTGAAGCCTTCGCCCGGTTCATCAGCGTGCATCGCCTGTGAACAATAAGCTAAATTAGTATGATCGACCGTCGAAGATGGCGTACAACACGAACACAAGTCACTTTAGTTTTCGCAAGGATAACAAATTGCCTGTGGAAGGCAGCACGGTATTTAACGATCGATGTCATGCGAGAGCGAACTTGAAATAACGTTAGTGACAACAGGCGTATATTACGGGATCGGTTTCGTCACACACCCAGGCGTGTGCCGCGGACAAGGACGAGAAGACGATGTGAGGAGAGTGCGAGAACATGATCTAAACCCATCCGAATACACTAGATTCGAGTCTACACACTCGCAAGCGTCTCAGATTGATACTGTAGTGATACAGATTCAGTTTGGTTGATACTGATTAATGCAACACCTTCTCGTCTGAAGAGAGGCGAAATCAAGCCCTACCTTCTACGCGCCCCGCAATGCATCTGCTGCTTGGGCCCCGCTGCATCTTCGTCTATGCACAGTATGCGCCATCTCTGGGGTATGGCTTACATTTGCTTCGAGACAGGCATCCTCGCTTCATGCATTTTACGGGAACCTTTCAGCAATGTACGGCTATTCAGAATGTCGCAAGAAAGTTCGAGAATAGATCGCATCAGAGAATGGGCGATTTGAAAATTTCTTCCTCGTGTACCACTACCAATGGCGAGGAAGTTGCATGCTATAGCACAAAATGTTGACGTGAGTACTGCTGGAGTAGTGACGAGTATAAGTCTATCCCGTAAACACTCCCGTAAACACGCCCGTAAACACTCCCGTAAGCACTCGCGAGAACACTCTCCAATAAACTCCAATACACTCTCCAATACACTCTCCAATACATTCTGGCGTCTTTGACCTTTTGGCGGAGATAGTCTTCCACCGTCTGCAGAAGAGCATTCCTTTTCCTCTTCACACCAAGGACTACTCCGACTATTCCAACTGCCAGTGGTTAATATTCATGTTCTGACTGGTGATGATGCGCGATCTCTATGTCTTCTAGGTCTTTGAGTAAGTGATTTCTGGATGCGTCGCCCACCTCGGCTCCATTGTACCCTGACGATATCATCTAGCGTTGCCATATCTGTATCGGAAAACTCAGCACAAATCTGCTGCCACTGGCTTTCTTTGAAAAGGCTGAGAAGTCGCTCTGCTAGGCGTTTCTTTTCCGTCTTTCGACCGACTCTTTGGATAATTGGCCATGACTTGATCAGCTCTGCGATCAAAGAATGCCAGCAGGAATGTCGTCCAAGGGTAGTGTCGATCTGGTCCAAAAGGTTTGCGAAAAGTCCTTGCAGGCCAGCGTCGTCATACCGGTCGACAAATGCTGGACTGAGACGCAGAGTTCGAATGAACGCTGTGCCGTTGTTTGCAGTCATGAAGTTCCCGGCGTACATGAAGCCACCTCGTAAAGTCACAACGGCATGAATGCAACCACTGCTCAAGTATAGCGGGTTGTTGCGGCATACAACGACGCACCGACCTCCTCCCAGCTGATCGATAATGCGACTCAGACGCTCTGGTCCTGGGGGCTCGTCGTCCAGAAGCTTTAGATTATGCTCGGTAGGAGGCCAGCAAACAAAGAGCTTCACCGTGTCACCCACAGGCATTGCCAGACCGGCCAGAAAGTGATCTGTTGTACATCAGCCGCAATTATCCACGGATATTTTTCGTTCACTGAAAATAAATACCAATATGAACGTCAGACCATGACCCTGCCGGACTTGCGAACAGCTCAGCCTGCTGCGGCTGGTACAGAAAGTCTCGATCAACGTGGGCTCGAGAAAAGTCGAACTCAGGCTCGTCAAGTTGTACTTTTGCATATCGAGGATTGACAGATCGAGGCGGAGCGGACAGATTGAACAGCAGAGTGTCGTAAAACTCCCCAGGGTATTTCTCGTTCGTTTCCGCACTGTCGGACTGACCCATACTATAAAATTTGAGGTCGGACCGGTCTAGAGACGTGTCATCAGACATGGTCCAAAGATAACCGTGCTAGCCTACTTACGGTCTCGAAGAGCACGTAATGCATCCGTCTCAGATTTCGCGGGAAGGTCACTCGCCTTGATAATACTAGCAAGGGCATGCTCGCTCGACGCATCCTCGTCCTCAAGACGTGGAAGCTGTAGAAGCTTCTCCAAAAACGAATTTCGATTCCAGTGGTACTGTTTACCACGAATCTCCTGATACCACGGCTGATGTGTCCACCATTCATTCGAGGGATGCCCGACAGGCAAACTCTGGTAACCATGCGGCTGTAGCTCGCATGGTTGATCGTGTGACGCGCGCCGTGAGTCGAATGTTTGATAGTCAGTCTCTGGACGACGCGCGATGGCTTTCCTTGGACGGCCGCGTGGTCTTCGCGTCTGCCCATGAACTACGTCAAGGTGTCGGGATTTGTTCTTTTTGTCAGCCAATGTAACATTGCAGCCAGGCCACGAACACTTGTAGCTTTTCTCTAGGGCCATATTTGTTATTGAATACACTCCACGAGCAGGGGGAATGTTTTAGTTCACCACTGGCTGATTCACTGCCGAGAGCGGAACAGACCCGCTTGGAGGCGGCTCGAGCCCTGGCCAACGCTTCAAGTCGCGCATTCCAGAGACATGCCTCTCGCGCTCTGCTCCATCACTCGGACCCCGCTATCTACGCGTACTTCACCGAGCACTGCACGACCACTCTTTTCTTCGCGTTCGCTGCGCCAGAAAAATGAAGAAACGGGTACGCCAACAGCGAGCTCAAACGACATTCACAATACGAACCGCCCGCGGTAATCAACAGTACCATTGCGCACGAAAGCCACAGGGGATATCTGAGTTCAGAAAGAGCTTAGAGCGTGAGTATCACACTATCTCGCACGCATGGTCGCTCTAATGGTGAGTGTACTAGTGAATGATTCGAAAGAACCGGAGAGCAGTATTCGAGTAGGGGACTGGGTGTGGGTGCAATACGTGACGCAGGGTGGAGAAGTGGACAACAATCTAGCGCTAGCAGTGGCTATATTGCGATACAGAAGTGGTAGTTCCGCCGTTGCTCTACTCTGGGGAAAGATCACGAAAGCTGGGTGGGATGGAGGCCCGCAACGCGTCATTTGTACGGACGACTGTCAGGTAGTGGACAAGGAAAGCATCGGCGGCCGGGTCGTTGAGCCAGAGAGGTGTGGACGTATCCTGACGGAGAACAGCGTGGGTGCCAAGTTTTCGCTCGATCGTTATCATGTTTCCTCCGACTCGTACGGGAATCTGGAAGTGAGCGATTCTACCACCCTCATCACACACAGTGCGTACTAACCATCGCTAGCGCCTCGAATTCGTCTCTTTCGAGACGCAGAGCGGTCGACCGTCTGAGCGATTCCTGCAAGAAGTGACACTTGCTGAGGAATCGCCTATGGATGTACCGTCGCCAGTACAGCCAAGCCTGCAGAGAGGGGCTTCCGAGCAAGAGCAATTGGAAGTTCGGGATGGCAACACGACAAAAGAGCTAGGGTTGAAAAAGCAGCATGTAACTACGGGAACGCCATCAAGACTGGAGCAACCGCCAGCATCAACGTCGAAGTCAAGGCCAAGCGCCGTGGAAAATCGGGAACTAGTCGCTGGAGCCGACGTTGATGCAGACGAAAAGGAAGACTCGGACGCCAGTGTTCAGACAGATAGCGAAGCAGACGCTGAGACAGATGTTGACGAACAAGGCATCGCAGATACCATAGCAAATAGTGAAGCAGTTGCTAAGACTGACGGTGCGGTACATTCTAGATCAGGCATCGAGACAGACACGGAGACGGGCGTTCGATCTGACTCTGGGGCAATTATTGGCATAAGAAAGATTTGGGTAACCGCTGAACCAGACACTGACGAGGACGCCGTAGCAGACGGCGAAGCGGACGGCAGAGTGAGAGCAGAGTCAGCAGCAGACACTGAGCCGGACACTGATACAGACGCTGTAACGACTATCGAACTAGAGACTGAGGTGGGGACTGAGGTGGAGACTGGACCAGAGTCTGAACCAGAGCCTGATGCAGGTGCGGAGACAGACGTTCATGCGGATACTGAGCCAAAACGCGCAGGGAACATTGGGTCACACACCAAGGCAGCGGCAGAATTTGGTGCAGCGCCGGGAGCGGAATCTACGATAGTCGCCGCACGAGTGCCCAGAACCAATGATGAGAATGTCGGTACGGTTTGTGCTGGAGAGAGGTCGAGCGCTCGTCCAAAGCGTATTCACGATGGCACAAGCAACATTGATCAGGTAAGCTTGTGGAGGTCATCATTGAAGGTTCGTATGCTTACACGCCGCAGCCGCCAAAGAGGGCAAAAGCCGCTAGGTCACCAGAGATGTCGGGATCCGGAGAGGAAATGCCATCAGAAGCATACTTGACTAACAAAAAGGCGATTGTTTCTCGCGATCTTCGGAAGCCCCAGCCATTGTCGACTCCAGACGAAGTGCTCGCGGTAGAAAAGAGAGAAATGCAGTTGCTGGACGCCCGCTACAAGCTGCAGAGGATGTTTCTACAAAAAACTTCTGCTCCGTCAGAGCTGCATGTGTCTGCTGCGGGCGAAGTTCTAACATCGCTCGAGCTTCGTCCGGATTTGGAATGGGACCTCATTCATGGGACCAAGATCGACAAGGCGCTAAAGAAGGTACGAGACTTGTCCTCCATTGCTGGAGAACGAGGAGACGCTTTGAAAGGACGCTGCGCTGCGCTGTTAAATGTATGGGAAAGGCGAAGACCCGACAGTGGGACGCCGTCCAGAACTGATGAGGAGAGCATGGCTCACTCTGAAGTGGCGGATGATGGTAATGCCAGCAAAGGTGAGAACGAACACGACATGGGAGAAGTACAGACAGCGTCGGTCGATGACTCATCATAATCATGAAGGGCAGGCTGTCAACTTATGGAGCATGGAGGTTTTGCTTATTCTAGATCCTCGTGTGTGACACAGAATTGCCGTGACAAAGCTTGACATCAAGTCTGTGCTTTTGTCTGGAAATGAAATATGAAAACTAGGTTTTAGAACGGGTTTCTCCAGCTTAGCTTGCAAACGATGTTGGACCCATATCCTTGGGATCGGTAAAAGGCAGTGCAGTGTCGATCCTGTGTATACTTTACTGAAACCCTCGTCTTGTTTGTTGTTGAGCATCCTCTTAAGGTTGATAGCCACAAGTCTTTGACAACCTTCACGTCCAAACATTGCGGGGTGGGCGTGATCCTGGCAACAACGAGCGTTCTTGCGACCTCAGGTGGTTGCAGGCTGTCGGCAATAATTGGATTCGTAAGCGTTACATCCACTGACTCGTACATCTCAGGGTACTACGCGCAGAAGAGGATATGGCGATATCGCGTCAAGCGTGCCTGAGGTATGGCAATGCTCAATCTGGAGAAGTCTTACAGAGAAAGCGACCATCTCGCTCGGCAATGCACCACCCATGAGAAATGCTCTACTAGCAAGCTATGTACATGTATTGCACGACGGGCAATGAAGAACGCCGACATGTTCGGCCACCACACCGTGCGACATGGACTGTCTCACCTGGAAACAACTTACTACGAGAGGCACGTTTGCCCGTCAAAACAATAGCACATAATCACTGACGTAGAAAATAACTGCAGATGGCTTTTGATAATTATGTAAAACTTATCAGGGTGGTTTATCAGGGGTGTTTCCAAGAGTGTTTGCAAGAATGTTTCCAAGAGTGTTTGCAAGAGTGTTTCCAAGAGTGGTTTTAAGAGTGTTTCCAAGAGTGGTTCCAAGAGTGTTTCTAAGAGTGTTTAAAGAGTATTTTAAGAATGTTTCTTAGAGTGTTTATAACAGTGTTTCAAGCAGATTGGTGGACAATCAAGCGCTGCTTGATGCTTGATCAAGCGGTTGGTCAAGCAGTCAGTCAATCAAGCACCGTGTAACCAGTCAATCGATCAAGCAGGACTTTGTCAAGCGGCGCTTGAGTGCTTGATCAGCCAGGCAATTCTCGGTGTAAAACACCAGATTCCTGCAATGGTCAGTGGATTGGACCCTTACTGGATTGGATGGATCCAATTGTTGCTTCTTCACTATTGGATGATTGATTGATTGATTCTGTCAGGCTATTCACGGTGACCGTATGAGCCGTCCCTAAGAATGACCTAACTTACAAACGAAATTCGTTGCCTTTGCTCAGGGTGAGTGAGAGTAAACCATCCCCTATGCTGCCTGTATGACCTCCTGTTGGTAGGTCAACCTGCCTGTCTTCTCCAGAAATCGTATAGTAGCCTTGACAACTGCTAGATCCGGCTTCCATTTTTCTTTCGGGCCATCTAATAATTGCCCTGTTCTAATGTCCTTTTTAACACAGAGGAATCGACTCTCCAAAGGAATTGACTACACTTTCCCCTTCTCTGCTCCCAAAACACTGTCCGAGCGCTCAATCATGCTACTCCGCATAGCTTTTGTGAGCGCACCATGCTTCATTTCCACGCACATCTGCCGCTCTCTGTCAACACTTTTCGTCCTGTTCCTACTTTGTCCTCGCATTTTGAAGTTCCTCTCTCCCCCTGTCTCCCGTACGGCGGTGGCCGCTGTTCCCGCATGCCCTGCATACTCCCCTGCTTCAAACTTGCCTCATCATCGAGGCCTGCCAATAGCTAATCTCGCCTATATCACGCCATAGATGAATACTGCGGCAATACGCGAGGAACACGCGAGGGCGCGTCGTGCGCGTAGCTTGGTATCAGTAAACATGGCTTGAGACTTCCTTGACGCTACTTCTTTCTCCTGCATTATTCTCGCAAATCTTTGGTTCGACGGTTCGAATTAAGCTCTCTACCACGAGGTGACCATGGACAGCGCCGCACACTGTTTTACGACATTACCCGAGTACCAGATCCTGCTTTGCAAGATTTGTCACTATTGCGTCTGGCCAGATAATGTTCGTACTCACCTGCGGACGAAACACAAGCGGCTACCAATGACCGAGAGGGCGCACATACATGAGGACGTACAGTCCTGGTCTGGAGTACTCCGCTCTTCCAACCAATTTTCCATCCCACAATCTGTCAAAGAGCCGGTACAGGGTCTGCGTTTGTTCCAGGACGGCAAGCAATGCCGAATAGAGCCCGACAAGTGTGCCTTCGTCTGCCGATCAACGGATACCTTGAATAAGCACTGGCAATCGGCCCACAGCTGGAGCGTCACTGGCAAAAGAGGAGGAGCGAGGACGGCTTTATCGCTTCAGGGCTCTGCACAAAAGCGGGCAGACGCATGGAGGCCTGTCCGTTGCCAACGGTTCTTTCATACAGGACGCCACACCAGCTATTTCATGGTGCATTCCGAAAAGGGACGTGAGAACGATGCCTCTCGATGCGAAACATCCCAGCCTGAGTCGATTATCTCTTCAGTGCTGCAGGACCTTGCGGCGCTAGAGCGAGACCAAGAGAAGCAAAACAACGTGGCGTGCGATGAGACCAGTGCAAAAGAGACTTCTCCCTGGCTACAACTCACTCGATGGCTTTCATACCTCCACGGAAAAAGCCTCCCCGACGTCGCTGCTCTCGTTAGGCAACCAGATTCCAACACAGAGCCCGCATTGCTTTCCCTTTGTAACAGCCTTTAGCGTGTGATTGAGGATGCATACCATTCCGTCTGCAACGACAGCATAAACATATTTGATCAGGTCCGGATCAACAGCTTCTTACAGCGACCAAGTGCAACTGACCGCCCGCTAATGGTCAAGCTTCAGAGGTCGACATGGCGGCACTACACTAGGATTTGGAAGGCGCTTCTCAGTTTCGTCGTTCGAACTGCACAGCCGAGCAATGACATACAACTCCGGCACCAAATCACGAATAGGCAAGCAGCCAATCTCCAGATGGCAGTGTTCAAAGCGGAAGAAATGGTCCAATTGTCCGCAAAAGGTGAAATCGTAGGAGAAGAAGCAACGTCCGCGCTGGAAAAAGTCAGCGACGAACTGGACAGCTATTGTCTCGATCTCTGTATATCAATACTGGACCACGATCTCAAAGGAGATCTCTTTGAGAGCGCTGCTGTCGGTTTCCTAGCAGCATTCGCGATCGATCCTATCAAAGGGGTCCTCAAGGAGGCCTATCATTTCACACCAAGTCTTTCTAGTTTCATAAAAATCGCACAGATGCTAGTGATTCAGAAATCTGTGGTCGGCGCAAGAGACGATGAGGGCTTGCAGCCTGCTGACCTTCTCGACGAAATGCGCGCTCGATTCATGATCAATGGCGTGCGATCTCCATTCAGCTGGGCCAGTCAGCTAAGGGTATATGGGAAGAAGATTCGCGACTCGACTACTTGCCTTGGCTATATTTCCTGGTCAGACGACAATCTCTCGGTCTCCTATAAAGGTGTGCGCCATCTGAGCATCGACGCTCTTCGTGAATTTGTTCGGAAGCAAGTGGAGAAGGCACAGGCTCAACTCGAACGGCTTCTGATTATCCATCCCGAGGAGACGCGAGAAGACCTGGACATCCGGTTCTTACTTCACCGTGTTGTTGACGATCCAACAGAGAACCAGAAGGGATGGAGCTTCTTGCGTCACCCACAGAACCTCCAAGGCACTCTACCAGATCGAGACGTATGGCTCTTGAAAAGAGTACTTGAGACCCCATGGCTTCAGGATGAGCTCATTCGCGCGGGAAGTACAGCAGCAGAACAAAGTTGGAACCAAAGCGTGTGTCAAACATATTTCCACCAAGTCGAGGCATTCCTCGAGCAGCTACTCCTACTTGTCCACCTTACAGCAGGTCAGCCAGCCCGAGGCAGCGAGACACTGAGCTTGAGGCATGTCAATACTGTTAGCGGCCACCACAGGAACGTTTTCATCGAAGGCGGCATGGTGAGCACAGTGACAACCTACCACAAAGGCTACAGCACCACTGTCAACACAAAGATCATCCATCGCTATTTACCGAAGGCGGTCGGAGAGCTTCTAGCATACTACCTCTGGCTCATTCAACCATTTTGCAGGAAGCTAGACATGCTCGCTTTGCGTAGAAGAGACCTTCCGTCTCCATTCATCTGGGCGAAGCAAGGAAGCCTCGACCCTTGGGATAGTTCCAGACTCAGTCGAGTTCTCCAGCGCGAGACGAAGCAAGCATTCGGTGTCGCAATGAACATATCTGTGTATCGACACCTAGCGTTTGCTATCTCTCGGAAACATCTTAAATGCGGCGGCTTCAAACGTGACTACGGCTTAGAGGAGTCTGGGCTGGATAGACAAGGCTCTCACACGTCGTGGACAGCAGGTACAACTTATGCTTGTGGGCTGGAGGAGGCTGCCGGGCACGTCGAAGCGAGAAAGTCAGAGTATCGCCGAATTAGCCAAGAGTGGCATGACTTTTTGGGATTTCCCTCAAGCTTTCTGCCTTCACGGAAGCGGCCGCTGGACGACATCACAAATAGAGCAGATAGAGTGTCGCAGAGGCGGAAATCAAGCGGTGAATTCACAACAAATCAGTCGAGATAGCCGCAGTAAATAGCTTGAAGGTTAATATACAGTCGCTCCTGCATCTTATTTAACATCTGACTCTCGAAGCGTTGTCAGCTTCTTTACGACGACTTGATGCTAGGTCTGAAAAGTCTCCGCCGAATAAGCCCTCGGTTCCTCAAAGACGGTGTCATTGTCGAGACCGTCGGTTGGAATTTTACTCAGCACAGAGACAACGCAACGACCCTCGGCGGTACAAGGAGCGCTCTGACGAAAGCCATCGAACGATCGGAACAACTGTCTCGCATCTTCCTTGCCGAAGACAATCGATCACCCAGCGGATAGGCATGGAGGGAGAGCGCAATGGCTGGTTACGAAGCCACCGTGCAAGAGTTTTTGAAACGGTTGAGCGTTCTCATACACATCAGCGGTGGACAGCCCGTGCGAGAAAGTGAGTTTTTCTCGATGACATATCGCAACACGCAGCGGCGACGGTCTATTACCATTCGCTTCGACCGCGTGATGGTACACGTCCAGTTTCACAAGGGCCAGCAACAAACGAGTGACTACAAAGAGAATGTTCGATTCCTCGCCCACCCGATCTCAGAGCTACTGCTCGATTATATCGTCTACGTCTTGCCGCTACGGGAGAGCTTCCTCCGACAGACTTCGCCCGGATCGTTGCTCTCTCCGTACCTCTGGGAAAAAGATGGGAAGGTGTGATCGGAGTCGCTATTCGGAAGAGGCAAGTGTTCGGGCGTGCGTGCCACGGCTTAACGTCGCTAATTGGAGACAATTCTCGGTGGCAATCGTCAAGACTAAAATTCGCCAGCCACATTGAGTGTTTCGACCCAGACGAAGGCGAGGGAGATGCAGCAGAGATCGACCCGACGATCCGAAGCATGACCGAACAGCGCGACCATAAGACGCGGACAGTGAGCCGGGCGTACATCAACCACACCGGAGCACCATTTGTCAACTTAAGAGATGAAAAAGTCCGGATGGGGTTACAGGCTTCAACGCTATGGCAGGACTTCTGGGGGACAGAAATGATGCTCAGGCAAAACAAACGTGGGAGAGCTGAGCAAGAATCTCTCAGACAAGCGTCGCAGGGCGTCGCTCCGCAAATTCCCGCGCCTAATCAGCTTGAATGGAGGATTGAGTGCTTATCAACGCCCGGCGCCGAGTCACAGCGCGATAGGTCGTATATGCAGGTTCTTACCATTACAGGCTGACCCCTGACTTACCCCGCCTACCTGCATCACAGATTGAAACGATGATGACTGCGAAGAAGTTCAATTTGCTTCTCTTTCGAATCAAGTACGAACACACCTCCTTCAATATCGAGTCGATGCATACGTTACAAAATGCGTCGTATCTCCCTCCGATCTTCCAAACTTCTGCGAGTTTGAGTGGCCTGCGAACAAAATGTCAATCAACGGCGGCCGCAACCTGAATTCACGCGACTTCAGTACCCATGCGTGCGATGCGTGAAATGCTGTGAAGCACGCGCCCAACATTCCTCCAGGCTACTCAAATGAGTTCGTCGCACCAAGATGTGTGATTTCATCTCGCCCTGCCGGTTGCCTGCCAGTCGCTTCACAGTCTTTTCTACGGTCCAAGTCCAATGGGAATTATCTACACATCTCAGACTTCTGTTCAATGGGCCATCCTTGACCGTTTGGACATCACGACAAGCACCAGTGGATATCGTTGACAAAACATTGTGCTTCAGCGAGAGGCCGCAGACGATGCGCATAACCCGGAGCGGTACGGCCGCGAAAGCCCAACCGAAGGCAAGTCAAATCTCACCAGCAAGAGAGACGTTCCACCCACCGACCACAATAAAGATGTGTCACTAAACGTGGCTCCAGAAAAAGAGCCGCACCTCACGCGCGCTCTCCGAAGCCCGCTTTCGCTCAGCAGCACATCAGCTCCCCAAGCCTGGAGAACATCGCATTGGAACCCGCGCATTCACGAGAGCGACAAACGGGGAGGAGGCGCGCCAATCCACATTCTGGATCCCGGAGCTACTCCAGCTCATCTTGATTCATTGTTCGGTCGAAGATCTGTACATGATGCTTTCCGTCTCGTGGCAATTCCAGCACGCCATTCTTAGATGCCCACTCATTCGGGACAAGATGTTCCTCAACAGAAGCATCAATCCTCGCGAGACGTGGAGGATTGTAAGAGGGGGACACGCAGGTGCTCACTTCCAGAGCGTCGGACACTGGTTGTTCTTGCACAGGCCCCAAGACCCGGCAGGCGAGATGTTCCAAGCACTCGCCCCGTTCGAACCGCATCCACGGTTCGCATTCACTCCAGCCGTCCTGCACCCTATTTTTCTCAATGGCCCTTGGGATGACGACTCACGAAAGGAAGCGTTGCGTGCTGCTCTAGGATGGTGGCTTCGCGGAGCCCAACGCTGGGTGCCTGCCACCATGTTGCCAGTGACTTTCGAGACAGCCAGGGGCAACTTGTTGAACGCCTGGACGTCAGACCCCCCTTGTTTGGAGGCTGACGTCCGCGTAAGTTTCCAGACCGATTCCAAAGTCTGGACCTCCAAGTTCACCAGCACTAGTCGCATCAAGTCTGCCACCGGGCTCAGATTGAGAGACGTGTACGACGCGCTGCGCAAGCTCAACCGCAAACTAAGACGTAAGGCAAAGTGCGAGGGAACGCGCGTGAAAAGAGAGTTGAGAATCTTTACGCCGTACGGCATTCATCCAGTCACGACTCAAGAGTGGGATCATGTGGTATCATTGCAGGGTGAGTCTTGAGTCCCACGATCTCCGGACTGCGTAAGATTATTACGAGAGTGCACAGACCAGACAGTGTATATGTTCTCGTTCACGGTTGCAATGCAGTACTCTCTTTTCCTCTTGTCATGAAGTAGTATGCATGTTGATTAAAACCGCAAGTATGGGCGACCTTAGTACCGCTCTTCGGGTTGATAAGGTGATATGACTGGCAGCTGTTCCGTAACTCCACTCCTAGCTGGATACTTCCTGGCGCCACTTTAGATGTGGAACACCTTACCCTGGCCGACCTGACCGCACCTGCCGGGTCGATCGCTGCAAACTATGGCAAAACTCACCGCAGGTAGGGGAGAGAAGAATGCAGGTATGTGGGAATATGGTGAGGGGAAGCGCGGTATACGAAGGAGTGAGAGAGCACTGCAGGTCGATGGGATGGGAAGAGGTCGAGATCAAGAGCGAGCGAGTGATGGACATGAGCGCGGCGTTCGGGGCGGTATCCGGGTGGCAGGGTGAGGCGATGATGGTAAAGAGCGTGAGGGTGGAAGAGCTAAGGCAGGAAAAGGTAATGGAAGTGCTGGATTATGTAGAGGGAGGCGTGCTGTGAGCGAGCAAGTCAGAAGTAAAGAGCAGACAGCAATCTGTCCATAGGGTGTACACTTGCCTGATAGTAGAAAGCAAAGTTTTCGAGTCGAGACTCCCGTACGTAAGGAAGAAGCTAGGGGAATGGATGGAGAAGGGAGGATTTAGAGTTGTGGCAGAGCCGCAGTATACATGAAAGAGCGATAAGTGGGAGGTAGCGGTGAGAGGGGAGTCGTGGCCAAGACTCGAGGGGAAAGTATCAGTAACGTTTAGTGAAATACAGAGCAATTGAACTCAGAAAAGCGGACAGCAAAGCGAATAGCTCACGCAAAACATCACGACGCATTGAAGTCGAGTCGAAGAAACACCGTTAATGATAAAGGGGGACAGAAAAGCGTTCGAAGTAAGCAGGATGACGGAAACATGGAAAAGAACGGAGCAGAAGCAACTGACAGAAGAAGAACACAGGGGCAAATACATCGAGGACGAAAGCGAAGATGATGCAAGTGGCGATCACGCAAAGCAGAGCGCAAACGCTATGGGACGGTCGAAGGGAAGTGGAAAGAGCCCTTGAGCGAAGAGGAAAGATGATGGATAACGTGCTTGAACGATTGAAACTAGGGTATACGCTCGAGGAGTCGGTAGAGCTAAGAGAGGACGAAATAGAACTGAAGAGGGAGCTAGTCGGGCTCCGGGCAGAAAGTGTTCGAAGTCAAAGCGGATTCATCTCTAATCGATTGGTTGGTCTTGTGGAGAAAGGTAATCTCTTGCACAGAGTGGTGGAAGTGTCCTAGATCGGCGTAACACGAAGTCGACAATAGCATTCTCATACCCCACATAGTCATTCTGTCCAGTGGCAGTGTTGATCCAGCTTGGTGCTTGAGGCTGAAAGAGTAATCGTGGGCTCCCCTCAAGTACGTCTTCAAGGTTGAGAAGCTCTATACTCTGCAGTGATACTTCCTCGGCGATATTCCGTAAAACTGATTCCCAAGTACCCATCCCGGGTAGAAGCATGATGTATTCCATCACAAGGTGGCGTAACGAGTGAAGTCGTGATAAGAGTGCACATAGATCGTATTCAGTTGTGTTGGCGGTGAGTTCCAACGTCACTAGCCCTTTCAGAGACTTGCATTCGACAAGTGGGCGAAAAAGACTTATGGAAGCCAAAGCCAGTTTTTCAATTTCTTCTGGGCCCGGAGTTCCTAGCGAAGAGCCATTGTGGTAGGGACGAGTATGCATATCCAGATCCCAGCTGGACTCACAGATTGCCAGTTTCAGCTTCTCTAATCTTTTACCACGCTGTAAGACCCGTGACACGGTCTCCGAAATAGCAACAAGTTCGTCTGCTCTGTCAACCTCTCGCGTATCGACATACAAATCCAGGGCCTGTAGACGTGAAAACCCGCTTTCCATAGCAGTGATACATCTTGTCGCGGCTTCCATGTACCTACAGGCGGCGACAGGGCCACCGATCCGCTCCATCCAGTCTTCTATTCCCATGGCGAGATGATCCCTCTGAAGCCACATTAGCGCTACATCAGCATCCCAGTCCAGCAGACGGCGGAGGTGAGTAGCACTCCAGAAAGCATGTCCACGGGTACACAGCTTGACGTGGCGCATAGTATCGAGAACCATTACCTCACGGATGGCGATGAATAATTGGAGGACGTCTTTTTCCATGTCATCTTCGTCATTGGTCTGCAATATCAATCCATCGCGGTGGAACTGAACATTACGCCAGCGTTCTCCCCAACCATCAAGACAGTAAGAAGGCACGTGAAGTAATTCTTTGACGCTTGAGAACCGGTTGACGGCTTGGCTGAAGCATCTTATAGTTTGATCGGCTTCGGCATTTCGTGTTGCGCCATGATTGTAGATATTCAAAGACGTCGCAGTGGCTAGCTGAGAGGTTCTTCGGTTAATCTCGGCGTAATCGTTACTGTAATCATCGAAAAGCTCGCGCTGTTCAGTTTCCGTCAACATCTTCCACTCGCTCTGAGACATGACTCCTTCAATCCACTCAATCCTTTCAATTTCTTCATCCGTGGGCTCGATGTCATTAGATAAGGTGTGCTCGTACACTGTGGCACATCTCCAACGCTGAAAGTCGTCGAATCTTTTGATACTGTTCCGTCTCTTGAAAACAATGGTGCGCACACGTTTGGCGAGGTGTGGGTGCTTGGAGATAGCTACGAGATTGTCGATTCCGCCGGCGTCAAAATCGAAGAATACCCTCTTGAAGAGGACATCCGTAACGCTTTCGTAGAACACCTTAGCTACGCATCGTAGGCTTCTCTGACTCTTGCGGTCCAGACCAATCAGAATGCCAACTAGTAGCTCTGCTGGTAGACGGGCGAAGGAAAACATGCTCCCAGATGACGCTTAAAGGTGCCAGTGCCCAGGCGGAGGTGCTATGTATCTCTTTTGTTGTTGGGGATGGAAAGTTTAGATTAGGAAGGCCAGGTCCGAAGTCCAAGGCAGCCACTCGCCCGTTCCTTGGTCTATTGTCGTGCGCTGATACAGAATTGTATAATACCGTAGAGATCCAACAGGGGTCTGACTCGCCCAAACGATCAGTTTGAGTGAAGCGACGAGTCGCTCGTAAGGAGCTATGCAACTATCGTATATCCCCTCCACACTGCTGTCTTCTTAGCCTTGGGCTTGCTTCGGCGGAATCCGCATGCGCCTTGCTCCGGCTTGGTGGGAACTAGCACGCTGTGCGAACATAGGGGAACGCAACTGCGAGCTAACGTGGCCAGAAGCAACGTGTCACCTCTGATAAGCCCAAGACATTGCTACATATCTCGCCATCCTAACAGGAAAGCGCAGCTACACAAGATCTGGAATGAGGAAAGGTCTGACTTGAGTCCAGAACACGTAGGCCGTAGGTGGCAAGGACCTCAGTAGGTGTGACGGTAAATTTTACAAACCCGCGATTGCGCACTACAGTAACACTCCATTCAGAGAACGTACAGTAAGTTCATTGGCTAGGTTGTATATTTCGGCAGGTTCAACCGTTCATCAAATTCTCCCCCGCCCAAATTACAACAGCGCTTTGTCATTTTACTACAGATGATAAAGTCGCCTGCGATAAGTTCAATACCTTGTTCGACAAGTGCAGCGGAACGAGTACTCCGTTCTTCCACGGGACGATCCCTCGCGCTCAAATCGAACATTGTTTTCGAGCGAACAATGCCTGCATTGGCGGGCCTGATTGACCTGCGCAATGATTCTTTGTTTGTCTTCTTGACCTCTCCTATTTGCTTCCTTTGCACTATCTTCTGCCTCTAGACGCGCGCTGACAGCGGCATCCCTCTCGTCAGATGTGATGAGATGTTGGCGGACGACACAAGAAAAAGCATCGTGAAGGAGCTCAGGCAGAGCAAGTGCGGCCTTCATTCAAGGATGAGTTGTGGTCCGCAGCTCGCAATCGAATTGGCAAGACACGACCGCAAGTCGAAAGCAGTTGACGGTGCAGTCCTGTAGACCAGATGGCACAAGTCACCAAGACCATACTGGCAGTCGCCTTCAAGAATGGCTGCAAATTTTCTTACTGCCAGAGCTTTGAGTTCAGGGATTTGAATGTAGTCTGCGAGGATATAGATAAAAGTGTTGATCTCGAGTCTGCCCTTGTTCCATGCGGCTTTGGGCGTGTCTCCTGTCTGCTCGTCAAGACCACAGCAGCTTTGGCTCAAGTCGTCAGTGGTTGGATGTAGGTGTTCATGTTCAGAGCGATCTTCAGTGTCTGGGTCCGTTACTTCCTCTTCGGTTATGGGTGGCACTGGTACCGTTGCAGACTGCCCACTGTCATCTTGGAAGCCTTCAGAATGCAAAGCGTCCGTATGCAGTCCACTCGTGCTGTTTCCAATATTCCCATCATCAGGTTTTGGATGTGTATCCTCACCCTCTGGTACCCTCTATCCGGTCGTTGCGAAAACATTGGCGTTCCGAAAGCCGTCCGTAAGAGATCAGCCATAACTTCCCACGCCTC
>JALZWQ010000075.1:0-16198 GCA_023621355.1 Cladosporium sphaerospermum
TGGAATCTTATGGCTTACGACTACGCTGGCTCGTGGGATACAGTCTCCGGCCACCAAGCCAACATCTTCTTGTCGAATTCAACGCCGGCAGCAACGTCTTTCAACACTGACGCAGCAGTGGTCCACTACAAAGAGCAAGGAGTACCTGCAGGAAAGATCGTGCTAGGCATGCCGCTATACGGTCGCGCGTTTCAAAATACTGATGGGCCGGGCACTGTGTTCAATGGTGTTGGGGAGGGGAACATACCTGGAGAAAGTGGAGTGTGGACTTACAAGGTAGGACTTTGCCATTCATACATCCCCTTCGACAGAGGGTCACCGTCGATGTCTTTCTGTGGTCAGAACAAGCATCAAGAACACTGACCTAGTCGTTAGGCTCTGCCACAGCCCAGAGCGAAGGTTTTTGAAGACGCGCAAGCCGCCGCGTCGTGGTCTTATGACGAAACATCGAAGACGATGATCTGATACGATACTCCCGAAATGATGCGCCGGAAGGTCGAGTACATCAAGAGTATGGGACTTGGAGGAGCTATGTTCTGGGAGACCTCAGGCGATCGCCCATGCACAGACGAAGAAAGTCTGATTAATGTTGCCGCGACCCAACTCAGCCGCGGGGAAAACTGTCGCCTTGAAAGCAGCGACAATTGCCTCGATTATCCCGGAAGTAAATATGAGAACTTGAAAAGAGGGATGCCCAGTGAGTAAAGGTAACAAGGCGGAATGCCTCAATGCATGGATGATTCAATTTGTGGCGATGATTTATTCGAAGTTACGGTGGATTGCGGTACACGGTATGGGACGGACGGCCAGAGAGGAGTGATTTCCGGTCTGATGGGCTTCTCCGTCGGGATAACCGCAGTGTACGCAGCGTTATGTACACTGTAACAGTCTGTTGCCCTTTCGGTGCTTAAAGTTGGGCGGATTCAATGCCATGCCTTGTCTTGCCTTGCACCAAGAAATGAATTCTTTCCACTCATCAAATGGTACGGTACTGTTCGCCGAGACTCTCCCCACCACCCTTTCCCTTGATAAAATGCAGCTTGCAGGCCATCGTATAAAGTCATGGCTAAAGTCAAAGGCTCGTTTCCGAAAATGGGCACACCGTGCCATGCCTGAGCGGGTCAAATTTCGTTGGGATTCACGTCCTCGCTCCATCAATTCAACGAGGTGACGTTGTTAAACTCGTCCCTTCCCGTTAGCTTCTTGCAGACTCCTCGCTCTCTCTGTCGCTTTTTCGAAGCTCAGCAACTTCGCGCCATGTCTGATCATAATGTAACCAGTACCACCACGAGCAGAACCGGCGACTCTGACAGTAGCAGTAGCGACGGCAGAAGTGGTATGTCAAGCTTTCTTGTGACGTCGCGCCTTTACTAATGTGAGAGACAAACAGACGTGTCTTAAACTTCAGACCGGGAGATCGAAGGGTCGCCTACTCCACCACCCGAGGAGGTGACCGTCTCCGAGGCGATCGAAGATGCACCTGGGCCCGAATTGAGGAAGCTGGTCAAACGTCTCTGGGATCGCTTCGCAAATACCAGATCAACCATTGACGACGCGCTTCGGAGACCGATTGATAAGAGTTCAGGAATGATGCGTAAAGCTTTCGAGTATTGCCGCAATTGTCACGAGTACTACGACGTCGACTTGAACGCTTTAGGCGTTTGCAGATATCATTCTGGTGAGGGGTCAGACGTATGCAGTCAGACAAGGCTTCAGGCTAACATGTGAGATGATGCAAGACAATCCAGAACTTGACGACGACTCGGAAGTCTGGGCAGAGTTTTTTGACAAGTCGTGCGGTATGCCTCCGCCCGACTCGTTTATGGAAGACCCAGATTTTGAAGACGGCTACCGCATGTCGTGCTGCAACAGGAGGTTGAACGAGCCTGGTTGCGTGGTTTCGAGACACAAGCCAAGCTTGTAGAAGTGAGATGCATTGCTGGGGAAAGTTGGCGATGAACATATGTGATATGGATGTCTTGTGTGCGAAATCTACGGTGATACTGTATCATCCGCCGCCTGCTTTTGAGAGCTATAGCTGATATCAAGAGACTGCCATGCAGTACAGTACTAGATCACGACCAGCTACGAAACAGAATCTCGACTTCAGCAGCAAGTGCTACTTCCTTAGCGTTCATATCCATTGCTGATTTCCGTGATACCGTTGTGAAGAACTGGCTCAAGAGTAGCATTCATCCATCACTGCCCATTATCGAGCAAATAAAATGACATACCCAGATTATTCTCCACACCTAAATGGGCTGGTACTGAGTCTTTTCTTCCCATACGTTTTCCAGCTGATGTCACAGTCACGATTCTCTTGTCATCAGGGGCAGCAGCAACACGTTAGTGTATCATCCCTGAGTGCCTAGTCTCAAACCACAATCCAGGGTGGAGGCGAAAGAGGTAAAGGTGGGCTATGGAAGAGACGATTTGAGTGACGCTAGGTTTCGGATCAAAGCTGTAGCCTCTTCAAGAAAATGTTTTGGTTTAAATTGTTGTACTGTACTGTGCTGTAGCTGCGACTGTTATTGACCCGCGCACAGCCCGCCGGACTGACACGTTTGCACTGGACCGTACAGTACTACAGTACACCATACCGCGCTGTGAGGTTGTAAATGTCTTTCGAGACATTTGTTTTTGACAGAACTCTCCCTCGTATCCTGCTGCCGTTCAAAGCTTGGACGATCTATAAGAGGGGGCCCCTTGCAGAAACAATTTTCCCAATTGAGTTTCGCGAAGGCTTGCCAAAAGATCTCAGGGGGGTCATCTTGTCGCTTCGTTGTGCTGGAAGGGGGATGGTAAGTATCACTTCGAAATCATGTCCCTGTGGCAAGTGTGTCCCCCTTCTCCTATTGCCCAAACTTATAAAGTTGATTCGCGGCACGAGATGAAGAGTCTGCAAAGTCAACAAGCAAAGAAGTGAACAATTCCAAACTACAAGAGAACAACAAGATTACCACCGAGACAAAAGCTGTCACTCTCAAAATGGCCAGCTCATCAAACGTGAGCACCTTGAGCTCTCTGCCGATCGGGAATAACACCACGAATGATGCCGACCAAGGTAGCAAAAAGAATGCCTTCCAGGATGTTAATCCGCAGAAGTTGGATGAGATTACCTTGCCGAACCCAATGGACCCACCGCCTCGAGCAGAGAAGCCACCAAGTCAAGAAGAGTTCAAGAAGCTGAAGCCCAATCCCTCGCAAGACGATTGGAACTCGTATCAAAATGAATTCGACAAACGAAACATTTGGATCACCTACGAGAAGGAAAGAGAAGAAGTGGAGGCGATGGCAAGTAGTGTCGGAACTGAAAACTCGTTCTTGGACGGGCAAAACTTTCTGAACTCGGATGAGGCTGCTGCAGACTGGGTTGACGAGATGGCACAAGTGCTGCGAACCGCGGCAGACCTGGAAAAGAGGCGTGAGGCGTATTCGTGTAAGACAGCAGTATTCCAGGGGTACTTGTTCTCACGCTGACAATCCTAGATCTCCTCCAGCAGTACTCAGACCACCGTCACCCAGACCTCAAGAAAGTGTGTGAGCATAATACTCGTCGCCTCATCGAATGGGCTCAGAGCGGCTACAAGAGCGAGATACCTAAGACCGAGTTCTTCAGTTTGGTAATTAAAGATGGAAAGGAAGAGCAGGTGATCACCGATACACCCTCCCGACAACCTGATCATTGGAGCAAATCAAAACGCCGAGTGGAGTCAACTTCGGACGAGAAGATTCCAGAACAGACCCCATTGACGCTTCCGCCAGAGGACTCCATGGCGACAGTCAGGGGTTTGTGGGAAAGAGGCAACGCCCCGCTAACAGAAATCATGAAAGCGCCGCCGAAGATCCGTGGAGAGCTTGGACAACAGCTCAAGCAGATCAACAAAGAGATCGACAAGCTCAAGGAAGACTACATTAGGGCAAGCAAGGCCGACGCCAGTGAGATACCCGACCTGAAGATTCCGACTGTCATGGTCGTTGAGATGATTGTTGAGTGCACGGAGCGCTCTATTCGCAACAACAACGACACGGATATGAGCACGGATCCAGAAATTCAGAATGCTGTGAGCACGATTAAGGAGTATGTAACGCGTGCGGGACAAGGAACAGTCTGGACTCAGAATATTGAAGAAGCCATTGGTTCCTTTACAACAAGGGCACGAGAGCTCGGTGCAGACAGCCTCGAGAAATTGCACGCGCGGGAGGAATTCTGGGACGCAGATCTCGCTAGCTGGGTTCGAGAACATTACATGTCTAGTTCGCCGGGAACAGGCTCCAACCAGGAGCTGAGGGCTCCAGAAGAAGAGCCACGCTCCAACAGAATGAGTATCGATTCTGCTTCAGGCTCCGGCGCACAACTAGCGAGTCAAGAACCTCGTGCGGAAACTGTACCTGATCGTGACACCTCCGCTGCACATACCGCGCCATGCCCCAGTGGAGCTGAAAATCAGCAGTCTGCTAGAACCAGTACGTTTCCAGATGCTGTCAAGGTAGACATTGATCCAGGCTACGTGGATGATGAAGGCCAAAAGAGGAAGATTGAAGGTTACGCGAAGGCCGGAGGTGGTAACTCACTCTTGATTCGCATGAACGAGGAGGAAGACATACCGGCCAAGTGCCACCTCACTGCAGCCGGTCCGTTTGGGCATGGCACGCTCACAGCGTACAAGGCATCCGCCAATGCGCGCCACATCGAAGGATGGACAGACTGCGAGACACTCAAAACCAGAGAAATCACGGACCTGAACTGCACTTTCATTGCAGTACAGCGCGATACGTGCAGTCGAGCAATAATCGGCGGGAGATTTGATGGCGACGCAAGAGGTGTTGAACACCATTATTGCCGGACTCAACTGAATCGTGCTTTCGGCAGCAGATGTGTGGACGGCTGGATCAGGAAGATCTGGTCTGATGCATACGTGAAGCGTGAGAGCGAGTTTGCTTCTCACCAAAATGATGAAACGTACGCTAACTTTCGCCAAGCGAAACCCTTAGAACGTCCGACAACGAGACCACGACGTAGCAATCGTTCCAGAAAAGGCGATTCTGAGAATGAAGGCGATGGACCGCTTGATCAGAACGACGGAATTTACGATAACGACGACCCTTCCGGGTTTGTCGTACCAGACTCCATAGCTAGCTCATCGACTAGCAAGCTCAGAAAAGGCGATGAAAGCCAACGTGGAGGAGACTATTTCAATGCCGCTTTTGTGGTCCCCGGCAGCAAGAGTGGACCATCACCACGTAAGTCATGCCGCTGTCCATCGACATGTTGGTAAAACATAGCTTCAGCGTTCTGCGCACTAACAGCAATTTTCAGAAGCTACGAACCAGCAGATGGAAGGCTTCAAGACGACAATAATGGAACATGTCGACAAACGGATCGAGCAGCAAATCAAAGTGTTCGAGGGCGGAATGCAAGCCCGCTTCAACAATATGGAGACGATGATGACTACCATGATGGCGAAGCTAGGAGTAGTTTGATTGCAATGGTCTGTGCTAGGTGACTCATTAATGACACGTCACTCGATTGCTTGTTTGCACGAACCATGAGAAGCGACCTAATCTTACACAGTATCCCCGTGCTGAACAATTGAACACAGTGGGAGCAAAAAAAATTGTACGTTACAGTAGTCAAGTTTTACTCGGCTTCAGTTGGATTGATCTATCTCGCGTTCTGTTTGACGGCGATGGTTGGGGTGTTTGCTGGTCTATTTTTTGGATATACTACAATTTATCAATAGACTAGAACTGTACTGTATGCATAAGTCATGCCTCTATTCCTTGCATTGGCTCATTTGTGCTGTGAGTCTGATGTAATTTAACCTAAGTCTATCTGATGTTCGTTTTCAGTCACCGTAAGGAGTTCTAACGTTAGGCTATGATGTCTCGTGCTTCGTTCTGTAGGCAAGCGTAAATTTAGAGAAACCAAGTGAGAAGACAAGCTGGCTGCAACACGGGTTTCGCGTATAAAAGTCGATCCCACGACATTGCTCGTGTAACGTTAAGTTAAATTTACAGTCAGTCGAGTTCGATTATGCTGCAAGACAGAACAATTAATGGCGATCGTGGAGCGTTGCATTGGCACATAAGTTAACTTCTAGAGTCAGCCGCATAGCGCCCGCCGAAGAGCATGACTTGAGCTTTCCCCCGTACTTGACTGTTCACCAGGGCATATTGCACTCTTATGCTCTTCGACCCAACTTACACATAAAACGGCTCCTGGGAGCAGGACAGGGACTTGGCAAAGCATCCAGAAAGCACTTGGCAAGAGCTGTCTAGACGAGAGTCATCCTCATTCTGGCCTGAAAGAAGATATGATTCCAGGGCTCTTGAAAACGATAAGCCGCTGCATCCATCTAGATCACTTTGGAGTCCACGCCTAAGTGAAATAATGGCTCACTGTGCGTTAGATCATATCCGAACGTGTGAGGGACAACTCGGCATTCTAAAATTTGGAACAGTCAGCCAGACGACTTGGAAACCAGATGAATATAGTGAGCGTGCTGTGATGGAGTTGTGGAAGTGGCAAGATGTTTCCAGGGCCCGCCATATCTTGGAATATAGTATAGCCAATGAATACAGTACCGGTGAAGAAGGGGCCTCACGGTATATTACCAGAATGGCAAGTATCACCAGATATGGTGGTCTGTGATTCCGAAGACATCTCGACCCCTTTTCGCCCCCCTAGGCCTTTCGAATCTCCATTTTAGCCCTTACCTTACCCCCTTCGAAGTTTCTCGTCTTCATATATAGACCTTGCTTTCCACTCAATCATTTCTCACACCGAACCATATTTCTCCAAAAGAAGGCGCCCCAGCCTTCCAATCGTGCAAGAAGTCTTTTTACAAAGGTCGCGTCACATTTTCACTCACTACAACTCCACTAATATACGATGCCGAACGGAGAAAATTGGCATTTATACCTCGCCATCTTCAAAACCCCACTTTTCGTCCAGAGTTATCTCGAGAATTCCACAAATGGCACCGGTGGCAGAATTTACTTCGAAGGCCTGATGGAGGACACAGATATGTCTTCTCCTCCGACTCACAAGTGGTACAAGCTCCATCTGATCGCGATTACGAAAAGAGTGGTCCAATGGGAGCCAGACATGTGGCCTACAGATGTCAGCGCTTGGGGCCTAAACATCTGGGAGTCTGATCTGATTCAAATGGAGCGGGGATTGATGCAGATGTTCGCTTGTATTCGCGCAGGAGAAGAGCAATCAGCGGTCTACTTTTCTTCTTACAAACTCGTCGAGGGTGCCTACGAATGTATGCGTCCCAGATTTCAGCTATCTTCGGACTTTCTTGGAGTTGACCCTGAATGGCGCATGAAAGCAATGCATCGAATCGTTACGAACTGTTGGAGAAATGCTCTCTTGGCGCTGAATTGCGGTTATTACGACAAGAAAGATGGCAGATCTACCGAAAAAGGGGATGTCAACTGGCAAGAGTTGTTGGACCACGCAGCCAAAAACGATCGCAGGTATGGACTTGATACTGAGACAGTGTCGCACAAGCGGGCAATGCAGGATGACAACAACGAACGCTCTTTTAAACGAACCAAGACGACGCCAGATATCGCATCCACGAATGAGTGAAGAGCCGAAGTTGGCAGTGGAGACATACCCGTGGCCGAATGACAAGAATTGGGATAATTTAGTAGAAGAGAGATGGAACCGCCAAGGGACACTCCTCCCAGGGGTGAAGATCTTTGCAGGTATGATGTAAATTAGGTGGAAACGTTTGCTCACGATCGTATACTCCTTTGGCGTTGTACATGTAGATATCTAGCACCCGTCATACTGTATACAGTACGATCTTTAACGTTACTGTTGGAAATTCACGCATCAATTCTCCCAACTTGTCACCCTGCCACAAAAGATCGGTCATCTCCGCACTGAGACCGCATGCTTTCCCTGTCCCCTTATACCCTTGAAGCTTCCCATCACAAATTCACTGCTTTTTGTTTCCTTGCTAGAATTTACAGGAAGACCGGCTGCCTCGAGTGAACAAGACGAGCCTCGGAATCTACACCGACTGCGAGGAAGGCCACCAGGGTTAAATCAATCTCAATAATTTCCTGGAATTACAGCCACAGATGGCTTCACTTTTCCCAGAAGGTCCAGCGGGTCTCTATTTCCTGGTACAGTAACGATACCATCAAGATTTCCGGGGTCACCTGCCACGGGAATGTAAATCACTATGAGTGGTACATGCTTGCAATAACGCGAATCGTCGTGGGCTGTTGGAAGCAATAGTTTTGGGAAATACAGTACAAAAAGCTCACCATGACACAAGAAATGGCAAAGTCACTATGAAGGGAGATGAATACTGGACCGACCTCCGTTTCTAGGCAACGATTGACGATGGAAAGCTTGGACGCAGGAGACCCATGGCACCCGCCTCGTCCACCATCCCGCCAGCTCAACACGGCACACAAAGCTCAGGTCGTACTTCTGGTGATAAGCAAAAAGACGAGGAAGACGAAGTAAATTAGGTTAGAAGTGTCGCAATAAGTTGAAAGGTGATATCCCTGTTGAAGCTACAGGACCCGCCGATACCAAAGTGCCTTACGCTGAAAGCAAGCAAGCAAAAAAGGGAAGCAAAAACGAAGCTGATGACTGCAGAGACGAGGAGCGGTTTTGAAAATCGAGAGGCAATTCTTGAGTCGCCATATACTCGTCGAAAGCTCAGGGGCGAATTTTAGACCAACTTCAATGTGCCTGCGCGAGTGGCAATGACAGAGTCGGCATGAAATCTGCTGTACTGTATTGTAACGTTATTTTATTGGCTGTTACAAGTTGAGCTCTTCCAACTTAAGTTAGATCAACGTCCATGGACCTCAACATCTTGCCGGTAGTTTTACCGATCACTTGTCCCTCATTTCTGCAGTCACATTTTCCCTATCCTTTTATGATCTTCTTCACTCCCACATCGTATTCGTCCATCGTCGACCATGCCCACCAAAAGATGGATTCACTCGCGTCAATTTCTACGTATCATCCTCGCCGGGGCTTTCGCTGCTGCATTTTTCTTCTTCACAACCCTTGAACTCAATTCTGCGGGATATGCCAATGCTGATGCAGCGTCCCGACTGTTTCCAAAGTCACCACATGCAGTAGGGACATGTGGAAGCTTGCCGGGTGCGGACAGAACTGTCGTCATCATTCGGACTGGTTCGACTGAACTAGAGAACAGACTCCCTGTCCACTTGACGACGAGCGTACGGTGCTTTTCGGACTACTTGATCTTCTCCGACACTGACGAATATTACCTTGGTGAGCACATCCTGGACGCTTTAGCAGATGTCAGTCCCAGCATCACCGAGCATAACTCCGACTTCGAGCTATATCGACGACTACGCAAAGGCGGAAGATCAGCTTTGCATCCGTCAGAGCTTGCGGGTCCACCGGACGAGATCCCAAACATGTCCGGGAAGTCGGAGAACCCTGGATGGAAGCTTGATAAATGGAAGTTCCTCCCGATGATCAACAGAACACTGCAGATGAGACCTGACAAGCAGTGGTACGTTTTCGTGGAGGCAGACACCTTTGTTCTCTGGTCCATGCTGCTGCGATACCTGGAGAGCTTTGACCCGACAAAGCCAATATACGCGGGCAATCCCATGCTTATAGGGGAGGTCATGTTCGCACACGGCGGCTCGGGGTTTGTCGTTTCTCGGCCTGCGCTGGAATTGGTCGTCGAGCATTACACAACGCGCAAAGAAGAAATCGAAAGCTTCACCAATGAACACTGGGCGGGAGATTGTGTTCTGGGTAAGGTACTCCTTGATTCGGGAGTGTCCATGACAAACGCCTGGCCGGCTTTTCAAGGGGATTATCCAGGCTTCCTCTCGTACACGCCAGCAGACAGACGTCCCATGGCCAACAATTTTCTAAGAGAATGGTGCGGCCCCACTGTCTCTTACCATCATATGGCCCCGTCTGAGATTGAGGAGCTGTGGCACTTCGAGCAAGACTGGCTGATCAACCAAAGCCCGGTGGGTGCTAGTTCGTCCTAGATCCCTTCGAATGCGGACACTGACCTAACGCTTCGCAGGGGAAAAAGGTCTTGCGTCACTTAGATATCTTTACCAAATTTGCCATGCCTCGGATGAGGTCCGTCAAGGGAAATTGGGATAATTTGAGCGAGGACCGATCGATGATCGCCTCTTCAATTGATGAGTGTAGACATAAGTGCATGGCGGATCCGGCATGCATGCAATATTCTTATGATAAAGATGGATCATGCAAGACACACGTCCATCTAAGGCTGGGAAGGGCTAAGCCTGGAATTACATCAGGATGGATCTGGGATCGTGTGGTTGACTTTGCACAGGGTATGGCGTCTTGTGAGGGAGCGAGTTGGCCGACATGATCGAACGAAATGTACGGCATCGTGTATGCTGTAGGGATTACAAGCTTAGCTGTATAAATCAAGTCTTTGTGGGCGAGACTATTGGTGTACATGTGGAATAAGATCACGTGTCAACGTAACACAACGAAGTCAGACCTCCGGCCGCTGATTCGGCCACGAGCTTAGTGACATTCGGCTTCGTTTCGGTCAGTGAGCATTTCCACCACGGTGAAGTCCTCCCAAACAGGCAGACTGGCGTCATCGCAAGGCAAGTGAACTTCAGAACGGATGATGCTGACATCCACGCCAGGCAAATTGCTGGCATCTTTGATACAACCGTCTGCATCAACTATGCGCCAGTCGAATCCTTGTCTGGCAAGGTCGCTGATGGTGCCAAAATCACGTCTCTGGGCTATTCCTGACCTCTCTGGAAGGTCGGGCGGAAAAGACCTGTTGGGAATGGAGACACCTGCACGCAGTCGAAAGCCAGAATTGAAGAGCGAGCCCGAGAGGAAAAAGCCGTGGAACCCCATCAAGCTTCTACTCTTCCGCCACTCCGTGGGGTTGGTCTTGTTGAAGTCCCTGTCGAAAAGAAAGATGGTAAAGGATCCGTTCAGAACTCCGGCGTCAAGTTGAATGCAGGCAAAAAGCTTCGTCAGCTTGATTGAGGGACCGGCCGCCTGGCCGTTGTCGAGCCATGACATAGGACCGTGAACTTCGTCAGTTCTCTTGGCCAAGCCGCCATGGACCTCTCGATCTGGCCCAGCGACCGAAATCTTCCCAGTATGGAGGCCGTTGATCACGGATGTCACATTCTCCTCGCCGAGACCTTCGTACGTGTAGTTCAGCGCACGTGTGGAACGCAATGCGTTGGAAGTCCAGAATTCGCTCTTTGCACGCGGCCGGAAGGGCTGAAGGCTTGTATTCCCATCCGTGACCGCGCCGGAAGTGTACCAGATGGAAGAAGCGGCTTCCACAGAATGAGAAACCCACTCGTCAGGGTAGGCGGCTTGATAGATGGCGAGTATCCGGTCCACATTTGTGTGATGCAGCCAGAAAATAGGATCAAAAGCCGCTTGTGAGACGACACTCATGTGACCTCCGACAAGAACATGCACGTGGTCGTGTATCGCCTCCAAATTGCTGGGGTTCAGACTTTTTGTTCCCTTGCTGGCACCATCGAGCCTGGCTTCGGTGCTGAAGTCTGGATAGGTCTGAGCAGATGACAGCGCAGCCCAAAGATCAGCACGCAGCTGAAGGATGTCACTGACGGCAAAGGTTGGCCGTCTGTATGTTTCGTTGGCGTTCATGAAGCTGTAGTCTTCATTTGGTCCGAACACATAGCTCTTTAAGGGATTGGTGATGTTCGCACGACCTGAGGGAGTACTGACGAGCACTTCTTCGTCGGTGAACACTCGAGGGAAAGAGTCTGCAGTTTCCAAAGGAAGCTTGGCCCAGTCCCAGAATGGCAGTCTGAGACGTTCGGCAGCTCGTACATAACGGCCACGTTCATCGCCGGTGAACTGCTTGGCTACAGACATCGCATTCAGCGACAGCGCCTGCTCGAAGAGCGCCATATAAGCGCGATGCCAGGTCGGAAACAAGGTGGACTGATGGGTGCAGTACCCCGAGGAGGCGCAGCCATCACACGGCTCGTTGTTGTCCCAAGCAATATACGGCTGGCCGTGGATGGCAGCAATCTGGTAATATGACATGGGATCGCTCCCGTCCGCCTCTTTGAACTGGGAGAGACCGAGAAGATATATGTTCCATTCATCTTCATTTTCTCGCAACGCATGGATTTCTCTTCGATAGCCGACGCCATCGCTAGCGGATCCGGCTATTGAAACAAAACTTTGGTTCCGGGTGGAGAGAATCTGGTCGGGTAGGGATACGTGTGCTGACTGAGCAGAGCAGCAAGTTGCAAGGGCCAGTAAAAGAGCCGCCTCCCAAGAAGGTAGCATTGCTGCAACCGCGTGGAGAGTGATCTTCGTGTCGACGTAGCCTGATGAAAGTAGTAAGGTAAAGTCTCGCAGTAGGCTCTTGTGAAGAAGCGCCAGAGTTTTTGAGCGAACGTCGGTCCGAGTCGATAGCCTTATGAGCCTTTCGCCGAGACTGCCAGCAGACCAAAGCAGGACGAGCAGGCATGAGGAACGACAGACTTTACTTCAGAACCGCCTGGTTGAGACCTCACCCATTTATGGCATCGAGGGAAGATGCAAAAAGCGGATCCATGCGTCATGTCCGGCAACACGTTGCAAGGGTGGTGTTGTTCGAATGAACTGATTCTACTCCGAGCACAGCCTTCCAATGGCGGGGCTACGGGCTACAGGGGTAAGACCTCTTGTTTTCCATCTGTCGAAAAACGAAGTGGTCCAAAGTCATGCTGCTGTGCAGTCACACCGCTGGTGTTCACGTCTCAGCAAAAAATCCGGCCCGCGAAGGCATCATCACCCCCCGTCTCCGATGTGGTTTGCTTGGCTATGTCGGCACACTTATTTTGCCACCTCATTCGTGATTAGCGGCCCTGAGTGGGAGAAACACCACGGACCAATTCGCCCGAGAGTCCTGACGAGATGCGGTCTGCGAGTCTTATGTGCAAGATGTGAAGAGCGACAGCTGGCAAGAGAAAAACTCCGTCAGCGTCGCTCTCGCGACGAACACAAGGAAAAGGATCGAGACTTGCTGACTACCCTGCCCGTAAAAAGCCCCGCTCTTCTAGCAGGCCTACAAGTGCTTCGGAAGACTCCGCGCCCGGGAGAGGGCCACGAGTATCAAAAAAATCGCAGTGGTCTCGTTCTTGACCGCGTATTACTACCAGTGTCCAGTGCGCTATTTCCACGAAGTACAGCGGAAGAAGGAACAGGCTAGGTCTGGCATTCGACTCCGGTATCGATTGAACATTGTCGGACGTTCTGTCTGTCTCAAGCACTCGCACAGGGGCGACTTGATATATCAATGGAATTGGATTGAATGACCGTAAAAGTGTGTCGACAGACTCAGCCATCGATCGCTTCTTGGACGGAAGCTCATCGTCGAGCGGCCTTGTCTGATGGTCCACATAGGTGATAGATGTTTGCGCAGAAAGCCTATGGCCAGCAGCTGCAATAGAATGGTGTTCAGAATTGGTGCCTTCGGGTACTTCGAATAGCTGGCGCTTCCACGCACCTTGAGAGCGCTTCGGGTCTGTTCCTATATTCGCTGGCAGCAATGCAAGATCCGGTGAATGAGATGTTGCTGGTTTATCTGACAGGCGTTCTGCTGTCAAAGTAGGTGTTCCCGGATCACCATGCGAACAAGGGGACCTTGAGTTGATGATTTCGAACAAAGCAGCAGCCACACTGCTTTCAGATTGTATACTTTTACCGAGCTGTGCCGCAGTCCTGGTTTTTCCCGCATTGATGGTCTGCTGCAGTGTATTGATGCTTTGTGATTTCCTGTCTCTATGCACCGTTGGCGGGACTTCGACTTCAAAGTGCTATCCTGATGTGGCAAGGGACCCCCAAGTGTTCGCTACAATCCAAGAATTTTGGTTGATGGTCATCCTCTTCTTGACCTTCCGTTGCTCTCTACTCTTCTCAAGCAAATGCAGTGCGGCCTGTCTGGCACGTTCCTCGAGACTTTAACCAACCCGCGCAGAGATTTCTGTGACCATGCGAATATTCAAATGATATAGTGCACATCTTTAGGTTCCAGTTTTCACCGTATGCAGAATATCTAGCTCCTTCGAAGTATTGCTGTAATTCGCGTAGCTTCACACTTGCTGGTCGGTCTCAGGGGTCCCGCGAGGAAGAGGTGCCGCCATCGGGTCCGAAGCAGCCGTGCTTGCGCTCTATTCTGGAAGAGCGGCGACGAAGGAGGCTCTATGCATGTAGCGGCCTGCGATCGCAGCAATGATGGATCTCAATCCTTGAGCCCATTGCGATATGTTTGAACTGACGATTTAGAAAGTCAGTCCAATTGCAGGCGGACAGCTGGACGTTTTCAACTTGCGGACGGCTTGCTGGAGCCCAAAAGAGTCAGATTGGACTTTGCCTGAAAGATATTCCTGAAGCAAAAAATATGGCGGGGATTTGGAATGTGAGCAGGCTCTTACATGCTTCACAAGCACGCCGAACAAAGTTGTAATCCTCAGCAGCCCCATCTGCGACCGCGACGTGACAAGACTTGAACCAGGAAGTCTGGTGGAGAATTTGCAGCCCGCGCTTTTATCGGCGTTCTCATAATCTGTCGACCTACCCTAGCAACCATAGAGGCTGCAAAGGGGTCAAGTCGTGCCTCAAGCCACATTGTTATTGTAACCGCCGACGCCCAATCTCGCGATGAGCCTTCTCTTCCAAGCTTTGTGTGCAACCCGGTCGACCTTGACGTGAGCCTTTCCGTGACGAATAGCAAGGCGTACCATCAGCGAAGGAGTTGTGGTGGCAGTGCATTGTTGCTCGAGAGTCTTGCCGTGGCTGGTTCGAGGCCTAGATGTATGCCCCTTTTCAGAGAAAGGGACCGCTGTAGGTTGGGCGGGAAAAGAGCCCATCGAGCGGTGGGCTGAACGATCAGGCTTCGGAATATAGGTTTTGGGTAACAGGCACGCGTGCGTCGTAAATGTGCGCTGAGCGAACATTGCTACAGTGCGGTTGACTTCATGGGTGCACGGTCGTGGTGCATCGGAGGAAGCAAGATGTTGTGTCAAGGTCGCGCCTTGGATGGAGCAATGTCGGCTCTGGCGCGCTTCCCGATTAAAGGCGACTCGCGGGTCGATAAAGCCTGTTTCAGGGGCCATTGCATCGCATCAGAGGGCCAACAAGCGACGACTGCATTTCCCAGTGCTGCATGGATGTTAGAACAAGGAGCAGATGCAGAAGCTAGGAGATGGAGCGGAAGGCCGCAGCGTATCGCTAGACCTGCCTCTGAGCTACTTTGTGCAAGCAACGCGTGGTCTGGTGGCTGGGAAGTGCGAACCTTGAGAGTGCGATATGATCCTCATGACCCTAAAATGAAAGAAGTCAGGATTGCTTGGTGCATGTCCACACGTGCCGACCGCGTGCGGGGAAACGGCCCGGCCCGGCTGAAAGAGGGGCCATCACGACGCGTTAGTAAGTTAAGGCTGCAGCCTAAAGACTTGGTATCAAACAGTAGTCAATATGGCAGGTACCGCTCTTTGGGCCTGTTCTCACCCATCAAACGGTGTTCGACAACCAACTTGTTTCCTGTGCCACTTCGGCCAGTGGTTTGACTCGACCGAACCGTCCTACCGCTGGATCTCCTAAAGAATCGAACATAATGGCCAACAACAATGTATCGGACTACGGCGACTTGCGCGAACAACTTGCAAGGGCCCTGGAGGGGCAAAGACGTGCAGAAGAGCAACAGCGTCAGGCAGAAGTGCAACAGCGTCAGGCAGAAGAGCAACAGCGTCAGGCAGAAGAGCAACAGCGTCAGGCAGAAGTGCAACAGCGTCAGGCAGAAGAGCAACAGCGACAGGCAGAAGAGCAACAGCGTCAGGCAGAAGAGCAACAGCGTCAGGCAGAACAGCGCATACGGAACACGACGCTTGCTGAGTACCTCGAAGCTTGCCATACGCATTTGTCAATGCCTTTGACAGTTGCGAAGGCGTCTCGTTCAACGAAAGGCAGTATTCCAACTCCTCATGGAAAATACTGCCCAAGCAGACTCGAGCACTGGGGTGACTTCGCCGTGCAGCAAGCCGAAATGTACGAGATCGTCCTTCGCTACTTGCAACCGGCTGGAGCGGACGCGCCACGCTTGTTCTCGCCTGTCATTGCGTTGGACGATCTCGGACGTTCGCTTCGCAGGAATCCCATCAGTAGCGAAAAAGATCT
>JALZWQ010000076.1:0-15990 GCA_023621355.1 Cladosporium sphaerospermum
CAAGCGAACGTGGAGGCAAGCCGCTAGAGATCGTCACCTACGGCGAATGGTGCCAGAAGTTGAAAGCTACTTCTGAAGTGGAGCCGCTCGACAGCCAGGCCATGTCTGCGAACCCTGCTGTCAAGCTTCTTCCTTTCTTCGAGAACTTGCTTTCAGAGAAGCCTCTGTTCGGTGCGTTCGCAATTGATAGAGCTATGGCTAGCAGCGAGTCTATGCGGGCGCTGGAGCCTCTGCGGAGTGACTGTCTACAGGCCTGGGCCACCAAATGGATTGAGGGCAGGGATTTCTAGGCAATACCGGTGGTGCTTTTGAAGAGGAACGGTCTCGTGATCTGATCAGGAGTTTTGTAGAGGTTGTATTCAGGCGCATATCTCTTTTCCTGGGAACTTGCAATTGTCATTGCGATGCCATCATGTGGGCCCGATCTTGATCAAGGTAAGCCGATGCAGATGTGAGCGTGAAGCGCTGGTCGAAGACGACTTTTCAGTGACGAAGTTCAACAGGAGTGCCCGCCTGCTTGGGAAGCCGGTCGCTCATTGAGAGCATTAGGCTACAGTGTAAGAATGTACTGTTTTGCAGCGTTCGAGGTGACATTGTACAGTACTTGCAATCCTGCACAATCAGTCCATCGCTTCGCCTCCAACGCCTCCGCAAAAAGCCCTCCGGCATCTCAACCGCCACCACCCCGCGCCTCGAACCCGCCTTCCTCTCCGTCTTCCCCGACTTCCCCCTCCGCAACCGCTGGCCCTCCCCCTCCGCAACCGCTCGCCCTCCCCTCCCAGCCCCCGGAACCCCAGCACCATCACTAGCACCACCACCAAGTCCCGCGATCGCGCCCCCACCCACCCCTCCAAACGCCGCACCTCCCTCGCAACCACCCTCCGCGACCCCGCCGCCCGGCGCAGCGACGCCCTCGCACCTTCCTCCAAAGACCCGAACGCTTGCCCACCGCCACCGTCAGCGGGACCTCTCTCGCGACTTCGACGGAGTCCATCGCCCGCTCGCTGCGCTCGTACCGCAAGCGGCTTGCGGCGCTGGCGAACCGCAACGTCGGGGTGCCGCCTGCGGCGCTGGGCGAGGTGGTGAGGGAGTTGAGTTTAACTTTGAGGGCGCTTGCTGCTCGAGCGGTTGATGAGGCTAAAGGTGGGAAATGGGAGGTCAATGACGAGCTCAGCGCTCCTTTGCTTACAACTTCGGTCGCTACTGTACTCATGGTGCTCAAGACTTACACTTCTGCAAGTTGGACGATCGAATGTTCCGGCACTGCAGCGCATGTAACGTTACCCTAGCTAAATATGAGATCGGAATAGGCCGGACCCTTGGCGAACGACCTGGCCATGATCATGTTATCCACCCTCCGGGCGACGATGTCCCAATCGCGACCCTTCGGAAGCTCGTGTCCGACTTCCGAGGTGACCACAGTCGCGTGTTCCGGTTTGCACAGCTTGATCAAGTCGTGTGAACGCGCTGCGAAAACATCTTGCAGCCCGACAACGTGCAGCGTGGGAACGGCTATTAGCGCCGGTATGGCGTCTGAGCACAGCGCGTACACACAGTCCAAGGCAGGACATCCGTGATCGATGTTTCCCTCTTCGAAGCTTTTCAACGAATCCCGTACGTCACTCTCAAGCATCCTTATTCCTAGCTCTTCCGACGGCGAGAGGACGTTGACGGCATTGAAGAACACGGCGAACCCGAACATCGGTTCAACAAGTGGTCCTCTGCCAGCAGCATCCTCGAGGAGGAGAGCTGCTGCAAGCGCGGCGCCTTCGGAAAAGCCGATGACCCCGTCGTAGGGCCCATTCTGGGCGATCGCTCCTTTGACGTATTCATGCGCTTTGGAAACCTCGGTGGGCGCCCGTTGTCGGTGCCAGACGAAGTAGGGCGGCTTGAAGTAGTCCTCGATTCCGGGTGCCGGAGCGCCTATGATCGGAGCATCGATGAAATCAAATTGCACCTCGGTCGGGAGGCGTGACTTGAGGGGAGCTGTAGAGACGAAGTGAGCTTCACCTTCACGCATGCCGTGAACGAAGATCCGGCGGTCGTACCCAGTTGGCTTTCGAATATGTCAGAGTTGGTTCCCCTGCCGTGGAGGCAAAGGAGTCGAACGGACCCAAGTGTCATGGTCAAGGTTGGCTTCGCTGAAGTCTTCGGTCTGCAAAGCTCAAAACTCCCACTCAGGCCCGCCGTGGAGCTGCCGGGAATATATACCCACCAGGTCACATTTGGCCAAGACATTGCGATCTGCCGATCATGATCGAGAGGGTCGTCCCTGTTTACCTGCAGCAGTCTCTTTTCACCTGGAATGTACTTGACTGCGACTGCTCACAGAATGCCGAACTGAGTGGCGGGGACTGCCGATACTGCATATCGACTATCAATTTCTGCGCAGCACCAAGTCACAATCCTTCGGCTGTATGCTTTGCAAGATCCAGCAAGAACGTCATGATGGGGTTCAAAGTCATCGCCATGGCATCTCTGGCCATGGGACCTTCTTTGCTGGCCCGCTTGTCGTCCAACGACCCGAAATCTTTGTTCTTCAATCCAGTGGATGCTTTCAGACCCGGGTACTCCGCGAGAAGACGCCCACGCGAATAAGTTTCTCGAACAAATCGGCCCGGCACCTGTTCGCACCGCAATCACTGATCCCGAGCTTTGCGTCGGCATCGTCAACGTGCATAGAGAAGGCGACTTTCTTCGATCATCAAGTGCGTCCTTTCTCGACGGCTTGTCTGCGGAGGAGCGCGATGGAGTCCACCTAGGAGCCCTATTTGCGGCTACAGCCCCAGGTACGCACAGTGCCTACAACCCGGCTTGGCTTTGCCGCGGAACGAACCGCGTTCTCACGTACGAAGCAGCGTCGGAAGAGGAACGCGCGATGCCCTGAGAGCTAGAAGCACACGATTCGGATCACCGGGTGAAGCGCCTCCGTGACTACGTCAGGTTTCTACACAGCCGTCACTCCACCGGTGCGCCTTTTGTCATGATCCTTGACGTAGGGTTTTATCCGCGCCATCATCGCGTCAACCACCAGGATATTGGACGGCGTCACCGTCGGCCTGGTGGTAGTTGTCTACGTGCCAATGTGCATAGGACTGTTCTTCGCTGCTGGTAGGGTTACGGTTTCACGAGGGACTCAGCGGATGCACAAGTACGGGTGACGCTCGCAAACATTATTATTTCCACGTCTACAAGTGCTCAATCTCGTCGACTTCCTGGATCGTAGAAGCGTTGGCTTTGTCGACTCTCTCACGGAAGAGGACGCAGACGCTGAGCGTCTGAGGCGGTGCGCGCTGGTACCACCTGTGTTGCAACACGTTGGTGAGAGAAGCTCCCAGGATCATGATTTCGGGGAAGGAGCACGTTGGCAACAGAGCGTCGCGCAGACCGTTCGGAACTTTGAGTACTGTACGAAAGTCTCGACCAGAGCTGGCTGGAGGCATAGTAAGAGTGCTCGATGGCACAGTAGCATCTGAAGCAAGGGGTGATCTGAGCGCGTCATGCCATTGCTGGGGCGTATGACTGCGTTGCTCTTCAGGCCGGCACGTGAAGATAGGACCTTGGCCTGAGATGAAGAAATGGTCCGGCGAGCAACATGTAATGTAACGTTACTGTAAGATCGGTAGTGTTCCATCTGCATAAATGCGTCGTCACCATAGCCCTGCTACGATCGTCCGGCACCTGGCATGGAGTCGACGATATCTTAATGCCTACCTGACAGAAAGCGAAGTACGCCTGCTTGCGCGTCCAGCTTGCGAAGTCCAATTACATTAGTTTAACCACCCACGCATCCAGACAGGAGGGAAGCTTTCTCGATAGGTCGAGATCCGCATCATCGGGTTGTCATCGAATGAGTCGTAGAGTGGGTGCCCATGCTTTCCAAATGCAGCTGATGGATTGAAGAGTCCTGGAAGCAAGACTCGATACGGGCAGCATGGATCAAAGCAGCAATTACGCCGATGTCGTTGAGCCGATACCAAAAAAAGGCCTCCAATGGTGGACAACGAGGACACCGACCTGATTGCCGCTGCTGCGGGTCACCAACCGCGAGCCATGGCAGGACCGACGGCGACTGACGGCGGCCGCCTCGGACGAGATCATCCACATCCCCTTCCACTCGTCTAGAGTACTGTAGCGCCTGTCTTCGCTGGGACACTATTGCCCAACGGACCTAGGGCTCGCCACCTCAGATTTGCAAGTCGTGGGCTATAAGTACGCCTTGGACTGCCCGCTCGCTTTCTGCCAGTCGACGCACAGCGAGCTCCATCTTTGCTCGCCTGTACTGTACTCTCTTTCTCGCCCTTTCACACCGTCTTTCGTGCTCCACTTGCTTTCCCGCCGGTGCAGACTGCATCATGGCGAAAATCGCGTGCCCCCAGGGGAAGCCGGACGATATTGCTGTGATAGGCCTTGCTTATCGTTTTCCTGGCGGTGCAGATAGCGATGCGAAGCTCTGGGATCTGCTCGCCGAACGCAAGTGTCCGTACCTCCCTTGATGCTTGGTCCAGCCGCTGGCACAATTTGTGACTGACAGCAGCAAATCGTTAGCCGCGCACTCCAAGATTCCAGTCGATCGCTTCAATATCGACGCATTCCATCGGCTGGGCGCCACACATTCAGACAACGTCGCCGCTGACGGGGCGCACCTCTTGGAGCAGGACATTTCCGCTTTCGACGCGCCATTCTTCGGCATTACGACGGAAGAAGCCAAAGTTATCGATCCCCAGGCGAGACTGCTTTTGGAGTGCTCCTATGAGGCTTTGATGAATGCAGGACTCAAACTCGAGTCAATCTCCGGAAGCGATACCGGCTGCTACGTTGGTTGCTTCGATCTGGACTACCACCAAATGTTGATGGGTGACTTTGAGTGCGCGCCGAAATACTCTGGGACGGGCACCGCATTCTCTCTGCTTTCAAACCGCCTGTCCTGATTCTACAACCTGAAGGGGCCGAGCCTGTCCTTAGATACGGCATGCTCATCCTCCCTTGTCGGCTTGCACCTCGCATGCCAAAGTCTCTCGGCCGGCGAGTCGAGCATGGCGATGGTATGCGGCGCGAAACTCCTGTTGGGCCCGCATCTAAGCATGTGGCTCTCGAGACTCAACATGTTCTCGTCAGACGGCAAATCGCGCTCGTTCGCGGACGACACAACAGGCTACGGCCGCGGCGAGGGCATCGCCACGGTCATACTCAAGCCCTTGGCGGACGCTTTGCGGGATAATGATCCGATTCGTGCGGTTATCAAAGGCACGGGGGTAAATCAAGACGGTATGCTGCGGGTCCGGTTTTTATCGTGGGAATGTTCACACTTGCGTACCGGAAGCTCACAATCTCCAAAATAGGCCACACGAAAGGCATCACGGTGCCCAACCCCGAGTCCCAGTTGGATCTGATACGATCCACTTACCTTGCCGCAGAGCTAAGCTTTGCAGACACCGGCTATTTTGAGGCGCACGTAAGTCACTGTTGCAGGACGTGTGCCACTAGGACGACCCGATCTCACACAGGAAGCAGGGAACGGGGACCGCGGTGGGAGACCCTCTCGAACTTGCCGCAGTTGCGCAGGCGATAGTGGAATCGAGGCGTTCGGAACCACTCTACGTCGGCTCTATCAAGTCCAATGTGAGCTTGGGATTCGCCACTTAGTACGGGTAAGGGAAACACTGCTGATTGGAAACGTAGATCGGACACACTGAAGGTGCCGCCGGACTTGCAGGCTTGATCAAGTGCATCCTCATGCTCGAGAAGGGTGTCATTCTTCCGAACATCCATTTCGACAGGCCAAACAAACGCATTCCGTTCGAGCGGGACGGAATCAAGGTACCGACTGAAGTTTTGCCGTGGCCGAAGGATCTCGATCGTCGGGCCAGCATCAATTCTTTCGGGTTTGGGGGAACAAATGCCCACGCCATAGTTGAGTCGTTCCCTACACCGTCCATATCGAGTCTTGACCACGTCGCGCAGGTTGATGCATCAGAAGTCGTAGCCGTGACTCCGAACCACCCGCGGCTCTTCGTGCTCAGCGGACACGAGCCCGCTGCGGTTGAAAAGCTGCGGCAGCGATACGTGGAGTACATCATCCAAGCGAAGAATAGCGACGGTGTCGACCGCAAGCTCGACGACCTGTCCTACACACTTGGATGTCGCCGATCCAGGATGGACAGGTCTGTGTTCCACGTCGCGTCGGACTTTGAAGAGCTTGGGAAGAAGCTGTTGGAGAACACAACGGCATTGAAGCGCGCGGCCAGAAGCCCGAGGATTGGTTTCATCTTTACCGGGCAGGGCGCACAGTGGCCCCGCATGGGGGCCGGGCTCATGCGATACGGCGTCTTCCAGGAAAGTGTTCAAGCGGCGGACAGATTCTTGTCCGGACAGTGCCACTGCGGTTGGAGTGTGATCGATGAACTGGGAAAAGCCAAGGACGAATCCCGCATCGCGTCCTCAGAACTCGCCCAGCCGATCTGCACCATCATACAAGTTGCCATGATCGACTTGCTCCGGTGTTGGAACATCCGACCTACCGCGGTGGCGGGGCACTCCAGTGGAGAAATCGCGGCTGCGTACTGTACCGGCGCGATCACAAGGCAGTCCGCGTGGGAGATCGCATTCCATCGAGGACGCGAGTGCGCCCGGCTGAAAGAGGTCGCGCCCGACCTCCGAGGTGCCATGTTGGCGGTGGGACTGGGCGTGGAGGATGTGAGATCCTATTTGGACGCCGTGGCTCCGGATCGCGTCAATATTGCATGCATCAACTCCCCGAACTCAACGACTCTCTCCGGAGACGCTGTCGAGATCCAAGAGCTTCTCACAAAGCTGATCGCGAACGGGGTCTCAGCGCGGGAGTTGAGGGTGGTGAACGCCTACCACTCGCATCACATGAAGTTGGTGGCGGACCGCTACCTGGATTCGATCGCTCACGTCGCCGTTCAGACCGAAGTGGTGCGTTCCGACGTGGCACTGCTGTCGAGCGTCACGGGGACTTCGACGAGCTCTTCCGATTTGGATCCAGAGTATTGGGTGCGGAATCTTGTATCTCCGGTGCTGTTCTCCGACGCAGTCTCCGCGATGCTGAAAGGCACCAAAAAGACGTTTCGACGCCAGCAGGGTACTGCCGAGCCCGCCGTGGATGTTCTGCTCGAGATTGGCCCGCACGCGGCACTGCGCGGGCCCCTCGCAGACATACTGAAGTCTGAGGCGGTCGAGAGCGTGGCGTATGTGCCGACGTTGAATCGTGGCAGCGATGCGCTCGAAAGCGCGACGGCCGCCGCGGGCGAGCTGTGGTCGCGCGGGTGTCCGGTTGACGTCACCGCGGTCAACAACCACCCACGGCAGCCCCGCGTTCTCGCCGACCTCCCGTCGTACCCTTGGGATCGACTGAACAAGTACTGGGCCACTTCGCGTGTCACGCACGATGTCTTGCACCGCGCCTTCCCCCATCACGATCTCCTCGGGAAGAGGTTGGCCGGCTCAGACGCTCTGGCGCCGGCGTGGAGACACTTCCTGCGCTTCAGCGAAAGCCCTTGGGTCAGGGAGCATGTGGTGCACGGGTCGATAGTGTTTCCCGGAGCGGGCTTTCTTGCAATGGCCATCGAGGCGGCCTTACAGCTCGTCGAGAAGGACCGCAAGCTTGCGAATGTCAGAATGAGGGATGTCCATATATTCAAAGCCTTGGTGCTCGAGCAGGAGGAAGAGGGGGCGCAAGAACTCGTCACTCGCTTCCACCGAGTGGACGACAGGTCTGACGGCACTTGGTCCGGCTGGTGGGAGTTCTCGATCTCATGCACCAAATCACACGTGGAGCCCGAGCGCCACGTTTCTGGTCAGATCATGTTGGAATACCGCCCGGCGGAACCCTCTTCGCAGCCGGCGAGCGACGTGGTGCACCAAGCTCAGAAGGTGAAGTACGGTAAGCTTGTGGGCTCATCAGCCGACAGACTATGCCGTGCGGCATTCTACGAGGCGAGCGAAGCCGCCGGGCTAGCGTACGGGTCTCAATTCCAAGGGGTTGTGGACGTGGCCAGAAGCGGCGACGGTCGCTGCTGCTGGCGCGTCCAGCTACCGGACAGGAAGGCTCCCGCGTCAGAGAGCAAGCATCTCATACACCCAACCACGCTGGATGCGATCGTGCATGCGATGTTTGGGGCGATGAACAAGGGCTCGGCGTTGTCGAGCGCGGCTCTGCCCATAGCATTCGACAAGGTCGTGATCTCGGCCGACATGCCCACAGACGCGGGCACGTGTCTGTCCGGCTTCACCGTCACGGACGTGAAAGAGACGACGCGAGAGGTGACTGCGGACGTATACGTCTCCTCTGACGACTGGGCGCGACGACTGCTCCAGATAGAGGGCTTGCGGTGCACAGAACTGCCTTCACCGGAGGGTGTCCATAATGACGACGAGACACAGTCTGCCCCCCTGGGCAGTGTCGCATGGCAGCCCGACCTTGACCTTTTAGACAACGATGGACTGAAAGCCTACATCATGAAGAGCCCCGAGCGAGATCAGCTCGGCGCCACCGATAGTCGTGTCGCCGCGCTTTCAACCAGACTGCGAAGTGCGGTTGCACAGGTGAGAGTGACGCGTCAGAAGCGGTTTGGAGCAATCGTCGCACCTGGATTGACACAACTCGCAGGTTTTGTATTTGGCAGCGTTCAAGACCCCGACACTTAGTATTCTGCAGGTTGGAGGGTTCAGCGAAGGCCTCACCGACACTTTCGTCGCCACGATAGCAAGTGACACAAACGTCCCCGCTGTGACAGCGGAGATGCTGGTCCTCGATTCCGAGGAGGAGAACATACCGCGGATCCGGGAACGGCAGTACGATGGTTGCTCCGTAGCCGCATCACATTGGAATCGGGCAGGCTCGCTGGTGTCGCACATACCGAAAGGTGACAAATTTGACGCCGTGCTACTCGTCGTTCCCGAGCACAACGACGAACAAGCGACGAGAGTGCTCGTGGCTCAAGCACGGAATCTGTTGAAGGCCGGCGCGTTGCTGATTGTGTTGGACACTATACAGAACACCCGAGCCAAGTGAGTCTCGCGCCCTCCCCAAACGTATCTCGCGCTGTACGTCGCACTAACGTCGGCCTCAGTCTGGCCTTTTACGGCTTCGAGACGGCCCAGACATCTTCCAGCGGACGCCTTCGTCCGTGGCAGAGTTTAAACGTCGAAGATCCGGACTGCGGCAAAGCAGCCGCTCTATGTAGGGAAAGCCCTGCGACTATCTCCCGTGAAATCACCGGCGCACCCATCTGCGTGCTCAAACCACCGCACTGCACGAAGGAGACTGTCGACGTCATCTCTGCTCTGGAGGGAATACTCAACGATGCGAGACTGGAAGTCGCCTTCCAAGAGTGGCCACCGAGTGTCGCGCAGGTGGAAGGCAAGTTTGTGATCTCGCTTTTGGATACCGAGGCATCCTTCTTGAGCAATATCGACGCTGCAGATTTCGAGGTGCTCCGCGAAGTCGCGTTGCAAAGCAGACGGCTGCTCTGGGTTTGCTCGGGCGACGATCCGCACATGGCGATCGCCCTTGGCTGGTTGCGTGTGCTACAGAACGAGAACGCGAACCGAGTCTATCAGCATTTGACGCTGACCAGGAAGAAGGCAGCAGCTCCTCAAAACCACAGTTGTGCGATCGCACGTCTGGCTCTGACTCAGACGAGGGAGAGAGAATTCGCCGAGGAGGACGGAAACTTGTACATCCCCAGATGGTACCACGAGGAAGGCTTGTCTGGGACGCTGGAAGGAAGGGAAATGTCAGTACAACTCGAAAGGGCACCGCTTGGCGTGGCGAAGTCGTCAATGCCCTTGCGGATCTTGCACGGAAAGGATGCAGAATCTGCGCGCTTCGTGCCCGACTCTCCATCCGTCTCGCGTCTGGCGGCGGATGAGGTTGAGATCGAAATGCAGTATGTCGTCCTTACCGACTCCGACATCAGTCCAGTCGGGAACACTGCTCACCGAGAGGGCAGCGGCGTGGTCAGAGCTGTCGGGCGCGACGTCACTCGCCTCGGCCTTGACGACCAGGTCTGTGTCTCCTACGTCGGGCCACTGTCGACTCGCGTGATCGCGAAAGAAGTATATTGCCAAGTCGTGCCTCCAGATGCGATTATGGAGGAGGCGGCCTGCATACCGAACACGTTCGCAACAGCCATCCGCGTTTTGACAGACGTGGCGCGCGTAAAGCCCGGTCAAACAGTACTCGTCCAGACCGCAGGCACGAAGATCGGAAGGGCCGCAGTGCTGCTGGCTCTGGCTTTGGATGCCGTGGTATACGCAACTTCGCGCGACAAAACGGAAACTGACAAGATAGTCTCTCTGGGTGTACGACTGCAAAACGTGTTCACAGAAGGTGACATGGACCTTCCACAGGCAGCGAAAACTTTGGCCGGTGAGCGTGGACTGGATGTCGTCTTACGCACCTCCAAAAATAGCTCGGCACCGTGTCTACTCCCGCATTGCGTCGCGCAACACGGTACCCTGGTCGATGTGCATGCGGCGAGTGAGCCTGGCCCAGACGTGCCCTCCTGCGAAGACACCATATCGGTCATGGGCGTTGGACCACTCCTCCCTGAAGATCCTGTCTCGCTACAAAAGTCAGCCTCGCGCGCTGCGAACTACTTACCGCAACTTTCCGGGCTGGCAGCGTCGTTCGACCTGTTTGAGTCGGCCCGCATCTCCGACGCGCTGGAATGTCAACAAGAGCAGGGCACTCGAGGAGGCGTCATCCTGTCGCACGACGACGCGGACATGGTGCCAATAGCGCCAAGCGTGAATCGCAAGCTTTATCTTTGCGAGCAAGCGACATACGTATTGGCCGGCGGCCTCGGTGGGCTGGGTCAAAGCCTCGCCCGGCTACTCGTCGACCATGGAGCCCGCAACCTCGCGCTTCTCTCACGAGGTGGGCCCAATTCCCCTTCAGCGGAGACGTTCATCAAGGAGATGGCAGAGGTTGGTGTGGCGGTGAAGGTGCTCGCTTGCGACATAGGCGACGAAAGCTCCATGAAGGCCGCACTGGACGATTGCGCTGGCACAATGCCCCCCATTCGCGGCGTCATTCAGGCAGCGACGGTCTACCGGGACGCAATCTTCGACAACTTCACCTTCGAAGATTGGCAAGCCAATCTGAGGGCGAAGGTGCAAGGGTCCTGGAATCTTCACCGACACCTCCCCAAAGACATCGACTTCTTCGTCATGCTGGGATCCGTCGCTGGGCTCATGGGTCACGTCAGTCAAGCTGGATACGCTGCCGGCAACACGTTCCAAGACGCCCTCGCGCACTATCGCCGCAGTCGAAGCTTGCCCGCGGTCACCATTGACCTAGGCCCAATGTTGGACGTTGGTGCGGTAAACGACGGCACTGTGTCGGCAAGCTTCTCGACTTCAGAAGCCACTTGGATGACGGAAGCTGATCTTCACGCCATAATGATCATGTGCATATCCGGAGAGATTACCAGTTGCAATTTTCCGCCGCAATTGTGCACCGGACTCCCCTCTGGAGGAATGCTGCAACTGGGTCAACACGAAATGCCGGAACATTACGACCGACCAATCTTTGCGCTTCTGAAAGGCTTGGGCGTCTCCGCTGCCGCGGGAAAAGACAACAAAGTACTCAGCCGCCGATCAAAGGACTTCAGTCACCAAATTCCAGCCGTGACTTCGATGGAAGAGGCGCGAAAGTGTATCGTGAATGCTGTCAAAGCCCATTTGGCGAAAGGCCTGGGTCGCTCCGCTGATTCGATCAAGTCATCGCAACCATTGGATTCGTACGGCATCGATTCTCTCGGTGCTATGGGATTCCGAAATTGGGTCCGGGAGACGATGAAAGCCGATGTGAGTATGTTTGACGTACTCAACGCAAGGAGCATTAAAGAGCTGGCTGCGAAAATTGTAAGGATCTCTGAGTTGATTCCAGAGGGACTCGGGTCAGAAAGAGTGACCCGGGAAGACGAATGAGCTGGGGGCCACGGGCGATACCGTACTTGCGGCCGGTCAAGACTTGGGCAACCACGACATCAAGAAGACAAATGACTGCGCATGACCGCTGACAACGTAAGGAGCTGCGGGTACTGTACTGTACAGTAGCATTTGTCGTACGCTAAATTAAGCATGACGGCGCTTGGGATGCGGACATGGTTCGTTGACGTGGCAGGCTCAATGGCCCCTCCCCGCCTGTTTCCCCTCCCCCCTCGTCGTGTTCCCCCTCGTCGTGTGGCTTTTGCGGAAAGCGCGGCGGTAGAACGTCATGCGTCACATCTTCATGGACTATGAATGAAATGATGTTGGCCGCGGCGCCAGCGAAATGCTTCTGAAAAAATCGATGATGATCCCGCCAGGAGCAGCCTCGCAACATTGGATCGGCCTCTACAGCGTTGAAATCAGATTGGAAGCCCCTCGGAAATCCAGGACTAGCCTCCAAGCCGGGGCATCGTATGCGCACGGCGACCGTTTCCGCAAGCCCAATGCCGGAGAGAGTGCACTTTCGCGGGGACCCTGTGCAATCACTGTCGCGTCCTCTCCACCAACATGAGCATGACTTGCTGCAGGATTTTGAGGATCATGTGCTCAGGAACATCGACTGCTATCGACACTCGAGCAAGTTTTCGCTGCCTCGAAATTGCGATTTCTGCAATGATATAACCGCGTACATCCTGACTCGGTTCGATTTCAGACTCGGGAAGTACGTGCAGAAACCATGGCGGGAGCACTGCCCTACAATAGTGGAGATACCCCGGGCTTTCGAATGGACTCGCTGCATCCTGATCCAACGTGCAGAACTTGATCGTGGTCGAATGGGACCAAGCAGGAGGCAGTCCGACAATCTCTCCGATTCCCATGCACGATCTAGATGCGCGGGTCCATCATCTGCTTGGCGCGGAACTCCCGTGACTGTAGACGGACGCCGCCCCAAAAATCGACGCGACCGAGTCGTCGAGCACGAAGTATTGATTGGGAGAGGCGACGAAGTCATGAGTTTGGTCTTTAGCCGGCTCGTGGTGTCCGCCAGAGGCGGTCGATACGCTTCACATGGCCCCGTTGAAATGAGGCATATTGCACATCGTGGGGACCGATCACGATCTTCGCTTTGATGGTGCAGTCTGTACTGTGCTATACAGCATCTTCAATGTATTGTCCATAGCTTCTAGATTCATCGTGAGTAGGCTGTGCCACTCTTCCCTAACAGTTTCCCTGAGTTGGGGAGTCTGTCTTGCGCGGAAAGTCGTCATGAAGAGGAGCGGGGAGAACGAATCCACCGAACAGGGCTGTCGCTGAACAGAAAGCCTCCGGGCAGGGGCGCAGTTCGTCGTTAACTGCGAGAAGAGTGAAGCTCAAGCTCATTGCCACACACTTCTTTTTGCCAGGAGCGATTGAAGAACCAAGAGAATTATTTTACATGTCAGAAGCAGCTGGCAATTATTCCAGAACATGGCTTGTTCTAAAGTTAGACATGATTCAACAGTTTTGCCGCGCTGGCGTCGCAGTGAAGTCAAGCTAGGAAATTCAAGTAACGTTACAAGTCCCAGTTGCACGCAAGACGAGGGCAACCTCCGTTGCGGCATTTGTATATCATAAAAGCCGAGGCTTGGAGCAGCGCTGTCGCGCAATCTGTGCACCCGCACCCTGCAGATGTGCCGCCAGGTCCGGGACGTGGAGGGTTGCGGAAGCTTTGGAGGGCGCAAGTTGCGGAAGCGGGCCGTCGTCCAGTCTCTCACAAGGCGAGACGCGACCCAAAACATGAACCAATCGGAGCCGACACACCCGAAATTGGCGCGCCTTAGCGTCAACCTATTCCGGGCCTGCGCAGGCTTCACACCATCATTGTCTGTCGACTGGACGTGACTCCGCCTCTGTCAGACTACATTAAAATACACCACCCTGCTAGATCAGCTCGAGTCCATGATGGCTTCATTATGGATTTCACCAGTGACGCGAGGGACAGGGATGCTTCGGCAACGTGCGTGCATGGAGCGACAAGTGCTACAGACTCGATCGTGGCGTGACAGAAATCGATCGAGGACATGCCATTATAATCATTCCGCTTGAGCACCTTAGATCTCCGCCAAGGGAAGCTCGAGTCAGACGAGCGGACGGCGGCTTCCCTCCCAGCCGCCGGGGAACGACCGTCCGACCGGCGCGCGGTGGTCAACGCGTGCCCTGGCGGGTCCTAGGACCCCAGGCGAGCAGCCTGGACCCTACAGTAGAGACCTGTCTTCTGCTTCTCGACCATGTCACAGTGCTTGCAACGAGCACGGTGTGGCTGCAGTACTTGGTGCTGCCGATGACATGGCAACTCGGCCAGTCTTCAAGGGTTGCCTGGTTGGATGTATTTCGCTAGATGCTGAAAGATCTACTTGTCACGCTCGTCCGAATGGTCTATATGCGTTTGGAAGCAAGTCCTCTGTTTCGGCCCTTCCGAAACACATCGGCTTAAGACTTGTTCTACACATGAGAAAAGAGACGCGTCAATGGCCCCATTTTCGTTCCACCTCCTTGACACGACGAGTTCTATGAAGCCACTGACCGACTACTCGTCATTTCAGCCTGGAATAACGGCTTTCATCGTCGAGACCATTCTCGCCAGCTTGCGCGGCCTAGCTGTGGCAATCTATTCTTGCGTCGCGCTGCTCGTGTGGTGCACGTGCAGGCTGCGAGGTTTGGAACACAGGGGATTGTGAGTTGGCTCTGTAAGCTGGCCGCAACATCTCGTTCATCCTGTCAGGAAAGCTTACGACAGTTTTGCAGCACAAGAACGGCGTTCTACGCTTCACTTCTTGCGGGTCTGCCCATACTTCTGGACTCTCACCTTTTTGGTGAGAATGCTCGAATGTGCTTGCATATTATATGGCTGCTGGTGCAGTTGACGGCTGGATGCTGCTCTGTGGTTCTGCTCTGGCGGAGTCTTGGCGAACAAAAGGGACTCGCAGCGATCAGATGGTGAGTGTACGCTCGTGGAGAACTATTTGAGCGCAATACCAACCACTGCTGACATGGTGCACAAAGCTTGTTCACATTATTGGCCTTCTTGAAGATTGCGTGCATCGCCATCTTGCGCTCTGGCGTCGGAGCTCGCGCTTGGGCGACCTACATTGACCCTCTTGCAGTCTTCTTCATATGCCTGACATTCTCCCCCGATGTCGTCTGCATGTTGTCGCGTTATCTCACATTGTGTCCGAGTACCAGCACGCTCGAACGTATCTCCAATACCAGTTCATAGCGCAGACGGGTTGTCGAAAGACATGCAACCTGCCGAGCGGTCTGCGATCCGCTGCTTGTCAACGCAGCGTCTTCTTCCAGCATCCGGGCGCCCCGGACGCCAGAGATCCACCGTCTTCTCTCCAAGACGCACTCTGCGCGTCCCATCTCTCAAGAGCTGCACGGCACAAAAATCCTGCGCCACTGCATGGTAGCAGGCAGACTTCACCGGCAGTCTCGCGAATCGACCCCAAATCGACATTGCGGATGAGCGAGAGCCAGGCAAGAGAGAATATGCACATGGTCGCGAGAGAAGGTGGATCACTACCAATACACGTCAGTACTGTACCAGCGCGCGATGGGCTCGATTGTCTAGAAGGCGGCCTTGGCTCTTGCACTTTCCATCCTACGCGCCCACCAGAACACGGTTGTCTGTCGTTATTTCGGCTCGATTGCAGAAATTGAAGAGTTTGATCACCGGACTCAACGTGCATATTCTTCCGTGGAGATCCCACAAAATTGGCGAGATGGTGTTGCGCAGCAAGAGGTCTCCCACTCTCAGACATGGCACCAATTGGGTGGATGATAACAGCCCCTTTCCTGTGCTGTGGCTAAATTACATCAGTCGGGGTTGTCTGGACTCTCACAGCTGACTTCTGGTCAACTCGCTGCAGTAGGAACACAAAGTGTGAAGATTGCGCCAAGTCACGAAAAACACACTTGCACGCCGCTCCGCGCCAAGAAGGTCACGGTCTGCCATGAGCTGCACACCATCCCCCCACGTAAGCATGC
>JALZWQ010000077.1:0-15425 GCA_023621355.1 Cladosporium sphaerospermum
CGACCCGAAAACCCGTACCCTACTAACCATAAACTTCGCACACCAACCACGCACCCTCGTGCACACGGCAGGCCCCCACTTCATCTGCTGAAGATAGCACGATGAACACTTGGAAAAACAGCTTCAAGAACACCCGCCGACCAGCAACCACGAGCATTCGAATGTGAGAGAGATAAATGTCATTGGATTGACTTCAATGGGGAAACGAGCTTGGGAGCTTTGTTTGTTTCAACCTCTTCGTGGTGGATGTGAACTTTGGGATGTAAATAGTGTGTTGCCCTTTAGGTGCTTAGCGCCGGGCGGAATAAATTCATCATCATCATCATCATCGAAGCAAGAAAAGGCAAAATGCCAAGCATTTCAGTTCGACTGTCCAACGGAGGAACTGAAATGCTTGGCATCACGTGGAATGGGCAGTCGTCACTGGCAAGGTAGATGTTGACATGCTGCTACGATCTCTCCATCTATGATTGTTGCATGACGTGGCATACCGCGCTCAGAGCATACCATCACTCGAAGGGACAGCTAAAAGGAAACGCGAGAGACCAACTGCGGCGATGCTACTCAAGCAATGGTCAAATACGTAGGAAGGAACCATTCAAATCTCCTGGTTTAGACAGCTAGCAAAATCGAGACCATTCAACAGCGCATCTTTAATGTCCTCTGACGTTTCCTTCTCTGCAAGTTCCTCCAATGTCTACAGTGCCTTCTCCTCTACTTGTGGCGCTAGGGGCATGGGGAGTTTCAGAGATCATCGTTTCTCCGTCGTCCTTTTTCTCTGCCCGGACAGTTGCGACTCTGCCTTCGCTATGGTTGCTATCGCAGTCAGATACAGACCAGCTAGTGAGCCTTTGCGACATCCCGACCGGCGCTGCGTCATTTTCATTTCCAAGCATCTCAAGCGTGAGACGATTTTCAGGAAGGGGCTGCTTTGTGAGTGACATTCGACCCAGAGCGTTGAGAGTTCGCCGCGCATGTGCGTCCAGCGCTCTCCATGCCTCGTCAAGAAGGTGGAGCCAGGAATCAAAAACTTTCGCTGACATTTTCAGAATATGCCTGTCGGGAACGCGGCTCGGCAGTAGAGCAAGGAAAGCGCCATCGCCACCGAAAAGATCTCGCAGTTCAAGCCAACGCTTCCCTTGTCTCAACCGATCTTGCAGTCTGGCCATATCAGCGTATGCTGCCCGAATTCGATGCTTCCTTTTCCGGCTCCTCGATCGTGCCGTGCTTGGGGTAAATCGCGCGGAAGAGGTATAGATTGGCGTTCCCTGCCCGAATCTTTCGACCCGCACCTTCCGGCACAAGAGATTTGCGATATCTTGCCATGTCAGCCAGCTTTACGCGCTTCGCAGGGCAAAATTTTATTTCAGTGCCTTCGAGAACGTCCGAGTGTGCATTGAGCGCGGAAAAGTATGCGAGTCCGTGGTGTTCGGAGAGTATCGCGTTGCTCGCATGTGGAATAGCGATATTAGGCAGACGCGAAGTGTTACTCTTGTCACCTGCTAAGCTATCATTTGCTTGGCCGCCGGTTGTACCGAACAGTTGGTGCATCGTGCATACACTGGTACGCCTGAAGGTTCACCGATCCGCAGACTGTTGGTGGACATGCACGCGTTCCATGGCAAGCGCTGTTGGCTAGACGGCCAAAGGAATGTCGATTTCCTAGCCGATTTAGCAAGACATCTACTCAGAGACAGGAGTGAGCACTCGCAAGCACTGGACTCCACTACGCCGGATATGAGTGTCTGCCAATACCACCATCACCGCGGCGAAAAAAGTGTGTGCTATAGTGCGAAGATCTCGAACCATATGTCGTAGGGAAAAACTGCAGTGCCAGGCAATTCCGAGTTCTAATTTTCTTCTTACGGTGGTCACAAAACTCTCAATCCACCTGCCTTCGGTGATAGGTAGTACGTGTTGCATTGTGGCGGTCGGTGGCGTGACTTATGTGAAACTGCCTGACGCACTCAGTCACATCTCATCACGTCCGTAGGCGGCCCACTGCAGATTCAAGCCGAGGCGGCCGATTGTGTCAAAGGCAAAGGCGACCCGACCGCAAGTTGCGTTTCATCCGAGTTCGTATGCTACGCCTGCCTTGCCGCCCGCTGCTTTCGTGGCGACCTCGCTGTCAATCTCCATCATTTCTCGAATGTCCTCGCTCGTATAGACGCCGCATCGCCAGGTTGGCTGGGGGCGGTATTCGTGCGCTGCCTTTGATGGCGCAGGGTTCGCCGACGAGCACCAATACCGCGAGTTAACTGAGATCCCGGGGCCGTTGTTTATATTTGCATCCCAGCGTTCTCCGATACAGAAGACAGCGACCCCTCCCTACATCTTGACAGTCACGAATAAGAATCGTAAGCGGGAACTGGAGCGTACGCGGCGGCAGACGGCTAAGAAAGCGCCTGATAGCAGACGGAAACGATTGAAAAAGTCTCATCTCATCATCGCTGACTCGGACGACGAAGAGGGGGACGCAGGCATTGAGGATAAAGATAGCGGCGAAAGCACAAGCTCCACGAGGATGATTCCAGCGACAATCATGACAGCCATCTCCGCTCTGCCGACATCGTCTCAACTCTCCAACAGGCAGTCTCTCTGCCTTCCCAACGCGTATCTACGTCTTCGCCTTCGCCATCACCCGGCCTGACTGCACCCGTCACACCTGTGGCAACGCCATCTGTACACGTTCCAACCAAGTACACCGGTAAAGAAATCGTAGAATCTGGTCGAGTCGAAGCAGCGGCCACCCTTAAGCTAGGCTTGGGCAAAAGATCGCTGACCTTGCGGGCGGTTTCGGACACTATCTTGGACGCTGTCTTCGCCGTTGCTGGCCCAATTGCGATGGAAGAGCTCTTGGGGCTTTGTCGGAAATGGCGAGAGGGCTTGATTTATCACACGAGGCAGGCCGTTATGGACAAGATGGCCGTTCTACATACTGACTGGGAAAGTCGTCTCCCAGACAACGACCAGAAGCCGGCCATCATCGAGGTCCACGTGGCCGCGTACTGAGCTTCGGCGGACGATGCCGACGACTTTGTCCGTGCTACCGTACGTCGAGGACGTCTCGCCGACTTCTGGGAAGCTTTCTAATCTCTCTTGCGACCCTGCGTCAAGCCCAACCCTGGTTGGAAGAAGAAATTCAGTGAAGTGAAGAGGTCGCGACTCTTGGAGGCCAACCAAGATCTGAATTCAAAGGGGAAAGAATACGAGAAGGGGGCGAGACAGTTCGAGCGTCAACTGCAGTACGGAGAGCGCTGGGCACGCCTCCGCCGCGACTTTGGCCCTGGCATTTTTGCACTCTTACCTAGCATGGTGGTGACGAATCGCTGGGTGGAGCAGGAGCTCTCCGTCACGCAGGTTGACGCATGGCTCAGCGTTTTACGTCGTCACAATCCTCCGGATCCGTTGATCGTCGAGCGAGCCTGGCACCTGGTGGAGGAGGCTTTGAGCGGGCGGCCTCCACCTGAACGATTGCGGTTGGAGGACATATCTTTCGCCGACCTTGGCCGTGACTGTCGTGACCCAAGCACCCTTCTTCCTTCAGTAGATATTCAAGGCGGCGACGAGGACGACTCGTTCGACAGAGATGGTGTTTTCCTCGAGGAAGGGGATATCACGTGACTATGTACCATCTGACTCGGTGAAACGGCTTGTGTCTGCCTTTTTCGTTTCTTCGCGATACACACGCTTTCCACATATCTTCTGCCCATATCGGGGAATGTCCCTCGTCCGAGATTGATCGGCGATCGCCGTCATTGCCGTGATAACAATGGGGCTGATGTCCACGTTTGGCCGCACGCCACGCCTGCTTCACCATAAATACAAACTTCGATCCCGAATCCGATGATACGATGTCTGTTTCCACGCCTGCGAGGTTTATGCACATAGTTTCGCTGCTACGGCTGCATGTGGTGTGATGGTGACTGGTCATGAATGCTTTGAAACGATATCACTCCCAACTTTCATTCTTGGTATTGTTCCTTCCATTGTATATAACGTAGCCTCCTCAGCTTGCGAGACTACTTTTTACCTCCCAGGCTTTTAACCCATACCCTCTCCATCTCTATTACTTGTCCTTCATCCTAGCCCTTCGATGTCTGTCTCCCGCGCTTTTGCACCGCGCCCATCCAGAAAAGCCTCATCTGTCAGCCCAGAGGGCGGTTGGCGTTGGTGGCTGACCGATTGTATGATAGGTACGGCTCCTACTTGGCTTGCAAGAGCTGTTCGCCTACTCTTCTGGTGGATGCTCTCAGAGGTGAGCACGGCTATCCTCTCGGGGTGGTACCTCGTTAGCGTTTGGCTTTATAAGCCCCTCGCATATCTGGCATGGGTTTGTCATTCTAGAGCGGAGTTCTTTCTTGGGTGGTGTTGTGGATTCAGCACTCTCACTTCAGGACTCGTTCACACTCGTCTGGCTGTGGCCACATAGTAGGGTGAGAGAGTCGGCGTGCGTGCTGCGTGCGTTCGACCTGTCGTCACGAGGCGTGCACATTCCTCCGGAAGTGGAGTGTCTACCGGGTTAAGGAAGGCGAACGTGCCCTGGATTGGGTGGTCTCGGCTTCTGATCGAACCGACGGGAGCTCGGCTCTTACTCCTGAGGTACCCATGTCGCCTGGCGGCGTTGAATGCAGGTTTCATCGATGGAATTGTCTTGCGCGGATTCGTTTAAGGCTCTTTGCTGGAGAAGATATCGTTCTTGCCACCTCAGGCGTAGGCAGTCGGCTGCCATTTGATTGAACGACGTCGACTCTGGATGAGGGAGTGAAACCTGATGGCGGGATACCGGCCAGCGGAGTCTGTCCATGGGCGTGCATCCGGTGGGTGTATCGTCAGGAAGGACCATGGGAATCATCGATGGGATCGTTGGGTGCCCGCGAAGGCTATATGTGATCTGTCTTCTGCTGGCATGACGGCACACGAAAGGGGAATGGTACATCCGGTACCCAGCCCGATCTGACTGGTTTCGTGGGTCAGAGGGGATGTGCATGGATTTGCCCCTCCATCTGCAGTCTGACCTCCAATGTACGCAGCTTGCTATGTTTGCGTCTGCTAGCCTACATAGCACTCTAATGTGAACACTTAACCCTAAAATCCGAACATCTGACGGAGTTGATCGTCAATTTGGATGAATTGGTTTCTTGCATTCTAAGCCATCCGGCTACCGTCCACCTTTATCTCCTTGTATCCTGAGGAGAGTTTATGATTATCGCCATATAAGTCACCTGCTTCGCATTGCCCAACTGCTCGCTATCCGGGTGAAGTAAGCCTTAGTTCACGATGCATGGCTTCAGCTACTGCGTTGTTCTCAAGTCGAGACCTACTCCCGCGCAAAGACAGCCATCATCTTCTTCTGTTGGACGAGAATTTCCTCCACGATTTGCGACAAAGCCAATATCTCGAGTAGGTGCTGATCACCTGATAGTGACCAGAAGCGCGCGCAGAAGTTTATTGTCTTCTGATTGCTTTACTTTGCTTAAAGGGAACCTTCTTCCGCAATTACTCCTCAAATCTTGCTGGAGCTCTCTTCGGTTTTGATATCGGGGTGGGGGAAGACTGTCAGCTTGGCGTGCAGCAATGAGGTCCCATATGTTGATTGAAACGGTGCGAAGAGCCTGGAAAAAATCAGCCAAGATGATAAAGTAAATTCACAGCAGTGGATCATGCCGCTTTGCATTTTCTGATCGACCGGCAAACCTCGACATCGCAGTCGGCGCAGAGTTGCTGCCATTTTTCCAGAACGGTCTCATCTCTCCCATAATGGAAGTTGAATGCTGCTAAAGCATCGGACAAAGCATCTGTAGTAACGCCAAGATCAGTTCTTACCCGGCGCCTGCTTTTGACCATGTTATCCACTGAGTATTGATCTTGGTATGGCAGTACAAGCGATGTTGATAGTCGAGTTTGTAAGGGTTCTTCGATACTGGGTGAGATCTGTGCTGGCTGTGGTCTCTATGCTTTCGAGGCTGTGGAAGTTGTGCTTGGTTAAGAATGAATTGATTGAAGAAGAATTTCAACCTTTCTGGGCCTCGTCACAGTCAACATATACACACAAGCAAGGTCAGCCAATCCTAAATTCGCGCAAAGTATGATTCTTTCACTTTCGTTGTATTTGTTAGATTGAGTATGAGCTATATTGAATGTTGAGACATATGCTCACGTGGTGCAGATTACACCACAAGCGGACCGGCACGATTCCTCCATCACCATAGTGTATTTGATATCAGATTTCCACTCATATCCCAACTGATACCGATCGATACAAAACTTGTGAGAGTCTTGGAATCGCTTTGACATGTTCCAACTCCCTACAAATGGATTTCCAATGGACGTAGCTGAATGCAGCACCGCGTGGGAAAAGGCTGGCACACATATGTATTGTGGCGTCAACCACCACGTGACACGGCATAGCTCTACATATTGTGACAACGCACTACAAGAGAAGTGACACCTCAAAGTGTCACAGTGGCAACTATGCTGGGTGATCCCACCACGAATGCAAAGGTGTCTCCGATATAAAACCTAAATGATCACCCAGAAAAAGCAACCCGCCTCAAGCGCCTCGGTTCATGAGCACCGATTTCTTCCTGTGTACGATCGCATCTTGCAGTGGAGCGTAGATAGAAGCTAACTCTATGGCGTTGGTCTTCTGTACCCGCGCGACCACCAATTCAAAACGCTTCCCGCTCTTCTTCATCAGCTTCTTCCAGCTATAATCGTTAGTTTGAGTCCTGATTTCCAGGTCCAAGAATGGACTTACTAAGATTCGGGGAGATAGCAACCCAGGACCAAGCAGATTCCCTTCCCTAGCGCGGTTTCAATATTCTTGTAGCGGCTGCCATGATCAAGCATAGCATTCAATGTCTTCTCGATGTCCAATGGCGGAAGACCGACGGAATCGTTCATCTGGACAGTCCTTGCAAGATCGGTCACCAACGGTCTGCCCATTTCTCTATGTACCTCCACCAACACGATGCAAGCCATGCGCTGCGCCATGCGAGACTAAGCGTCATCGCATTTTGCATTGATATAAAACTCAATCAATTGGCCTGGATTAGCAGTGCTTTGCATAGCATGTGCAGGGTTTTCCCAAAACGACAAAGGATCGCGAATCCAACGTAAACCACTTGTCGCCAGTATCCAACGAGTAACCTGATCGGGCCCCGAATACTTGAAGAAATTGTTCGCCCGCGACTCGTCGCGACTGCCTTTTTTCTGAACCTTGAAGCTGGAAGTCTCGAACAAGGGTTTTCTGGTACTTTGCATGTCATAGAGCATTTCAAGGATGGTGTTCAGTGACGTCGAATCCAGCTTGCATTACTTGTGTCAATATGTGACCCGGACATTGGGACCACTCATACTCACCTGGTTTTGGAGCGTAGATGCGAGGTCGTGTAAAGACATGTTGATCGGTGACGGTGTGGTGCACTGCTTCGAGCAAGAGATGGAATGACTACACCTATGGTGGTATGCATTCAACAAATTTACAATGTCGTCAAGGCACAGGACCCCGCCAGCTTCGTCACACCGCCAGTCTAACACCACGCAGGATGCTTACATGACAACGTGAGTCATAAATCCCAAGCTCCTTATGTATAATACAGGCGATATTGCACTAAAATGCTGGACGGCTTTGAAGCTGAAGGATACGCTGCAACCCCACGATGATCGCAGTACCGTGTCCACGAGATCTTCGGGTAGCATTGCTTGCAGCCCTAGTAAGATCTACACGTCTGGGCGTCGTCCGATACGTTTCTCTCATGCAGTCGCTAACACTTCGTTCATCATCCATCTGACATCATAGCAGTCCTTTGCATTGAGATCACGGACAAACTACAGTGGTATGGCCCTTTCGAAAAGAGGACCAACATAAAAGGTATCGCTAGTCCACCAACTTATGAAGTACAAATTGGTCAAACAGGTTCCAACATCTCTTATCGCCAGTCACGACCCATTTAAGCATGTCTTCACCTTTCATCCTCGATGACGCAAGACCTATTACCCCCTCTGAGGGTGGTCTGTCGAACGAGTCAAACGTTGAGCACCTTTCTTCTGGGCAAGCCATGCGTGCACCAGAGGAGGAGGCTCTCTACTGGTACGGCAAGCAGGTACTTGCTTTCCGATTGGCGAGTGACGTGATACGCCAGGCCAAGGTGGATCTCACCTCGAATGAACTGGACGTAAGTGCCAGCCTCCCATGCCTTGGAACAATAATGGACGCGCTTTTAACTTTCTGCAGTTGGAGCTATGCAAGCATATCGCAAGGATTCCCTGTCTAGCTCGGCTCAATGCTGTCAATAATGTTGCCGGCCGACCCCTGTGGAGCAGCGCCATGACATCTCGTGCTGCGGGGTTGAGGGCCTACTATGTGGCTATAGGAGCTCTGGCGAACATTGGCGATGATCGCAGTGTCCAAAGCTTGGACTCGTTGATCCAGGCTGACACGATCCCACCCGAAGGAATTGTTGATAGGACCAATGCATCGTACATCACTGATCGTCGGGACAGCAACGTTAGTGGCCCTGTATCTCCGTTACCGAGAAACATTGCTGGTGATAGGCAGCTAGCATACTACAGCATGGCGCTCAAAGAGCACGGTGACACCATCGGGAGAGAACCGAGATACGACATCGAGCCGTCACCGGTGCATCCGTCTCAATTTCGAGCACGCGCATCAGTGAACGGCCCTTTCTTTGAAGGAGAAGCGAGTACCAAGAAACAAGCAAAGCATCTAGCTAGCAAGGAAGCATGTCATGCGTTGGGAATTGCAGTGTAGGATCTGCATTGGCTTTGCTCTGTTACATGAGAAACGCGGTGCCGCCGAAAAGACAAACTTCTTGCGTTATGTCCATGTAAAGTCTTCTTCGACCTATACGTGTCAGCACTCGAATTACGCACAAAGGGCACCAAGCTTATGTATACAATTCATCTCAGTCTTAACATCACACAGACCTTGGAAAGGCGCACCGGTCTTAGTTGCTCTCACCAGTTTGTACACTTCCAACGTCGACTCAAATATTTTCTTTATCAGAAACAGCCAGAATGGTTACTTTACAGAATAGTCGGAACATCGACCAGGATGCCACTATTGTATCGTCTGATCTATATGACAGCTTGTTCCTGCAAAGTCTTCTCCAGCATGGTTCATACCCGCAATCGAAGGACGCGAGAATTACGCATACATATTCAGACACTCGAACGGACTGGCATAGGTTCTTAGATGACCTCTGTTCTCTATGCGACTCGCAGTGTGGTGGCAAAAGCGTCGTGTCTATCGGTGTGGAGCAACGCTCGGATCACAACATCTTCTGGATATCTACCACACCACAGTATCAGCAAGATGCGAAGATTCACCTGGTCGAGTTGCTCGCACTTCTCACAGAATTCCCGTTGGAGGGTGCAAACAGCCATTTCACTGTTGCCGAGATCACCCGTCGGTCCATACGACGAAGCAAAAAGCGTGTACACAACTACGCACGAAGACTCCGACAGCTAGTCAACACACAGCTATCTGGTGAGGAGAAGTTTCATTGTTCAGGTTGTAGGTCAACACGGCACGAATGTTTGTTGTAAAGTCACCAAGCTGATTAGGTCCCAGACATCGATCTTCTCACAAGGCTTGAAAATCTTGTTCGCAAAGCTTGTTGTCATCATCAGCTTTGCGATGCCGCATACGACTTTCGGCATACACCACAGTACCAGGAATTAAAAGATCAACATCGCAGATGCTCGAGCGATACATGGAATTTGGTACGACATTTCATTGGACGCCTAGGCTGTTGGCGCAAATGTGCCAGATCGGTTGTGAACAGCGCGTGTGTATTTTCCAGCGTCCTCAAAACAGCCCAGGTTCAATCAATCGACTTACCAGCGCAGAGCCGACATGACAATTTGACTCTGGACGAAGATCTGGAGAGTTTAGTGCTTAGGGTCTTTCCAAACCTTAGGGGAAATCTGATGTGTTATCGGCTTACGGAAAAGATCTAGGGGTCCAAGAGCCTCATCGATTGGTTTCGCTCGGTCGATATCGTTCCAAAGCCACACGCTGAAGTTGTCGTTCTAGAATGGTTTTGGCGTCAAGATTTTTGTTTCATCAACGACGATCGATACATTGCATGCAGCAAGCCTTCTTGTCATTGTTGTGCACTTTTCTTCAAATATCATCCAGGGCATATACTTCCACGGCGGAGTCACGGCAATATCTGGGTGCAGTGGTGCGTCCCACGATGGGAGAACTCAGGGACATCTGAAAGTTGCAATCTGGGGATTTTGAGGCGTATAACAGACGCGACGAGAATGATGACTCAGGCATCATTCAGCAGTGACAGTGTGCGACGCGAGATGTTTGAATCAACAATCGGCATCACGACGGCGAGGCTGTAAGATGGCCGCTTACCATCGTACTAAAGGAGTGAGGGCATGACCCGCTGGGCGCGCTACTCCCTTCGCATGAGTAATACAAAGAAATGATTGGCATGAGAACGAACAAGGCCCTCGTTTCTGTGACATTGTTTTGACAAGTTGGAAGATGATCATGAAGGAGTTGAACAGATACCTGGTGAGATATGCTTACGTACATGTGGTCGCGCACTTGGCTTGAGATAGGCGTAGTGGCGACTCAGGACACCTACCACGCATGCTACTACGGAAGAGATGCACAAGTATTTAGGAGAAATGCAAGCTCGTCCATCGGAGATCTTGGAGATGCTGTGAGGACTTATTCTTCGTCACCGCATTTGAAGCGCTGCGCTAAATCGACACGCGGTGTTTTAGCGTGGGTTCTGATACTGAGGCGACGACCCTGTCTCCACATACACTGCATCATGCATCCCAGACTGACTTCTGTGTGTACCCAATCTGCCCAGATTCGCAGAAGTGCGACAGTAACTTTTGGAATAGCGGAGGCCGTATAGATTCACGCCTGTTGGTATTGCTCTGACGATCTACTAGCTGTTTGGTGTTGCTGAGACCACGAGGATGCTTTGAGATATATAAAGGTCTCCTCAAGTCATACTTTCGAATATATATCCCTCATCTTCCTTGAACAATACCCGCCAACCATCCGAAAAGCAGTCGAAAACATGCCGAGTGACAGCAACAAGACCACAACGCCCATGTCAGGCAGTGCAGCATCCCGTATCCAGTCCGCAAACGTAGGTCAGGGACTCCGTCGTTGACAACCACGAGACTGACGTCTTCAGTCTGGTTAAGGGGGGAACTCTGGTTTCGCCTCACGTGCTCAGTCTGCTGCTGCAAACAATGCCAATTCGGGTCGCGTGAGCCAGACCGGGAGCGCCAGTGGACCCAAGGGCAACAACGGCGGCAACGGCAGAAAGGAATAGATGAAGGCTGCAATTTCGCAGTCGCCCGAATCTTGGTCGCCTCATTTGATACTTTTTGAGCATTTGGTGTTGTACCACCTCGTCGCTCGTCCGATCATTTGTCAATAGTTTGAGACGCAACAATTGCGGCACGAGTGTGTTGTTGAGACTCGAACATGTCATACGGTATCATCTTCTATCCGTCTCAATATATCTACAGTGCGCTCGTAGGGCAATGATACTAGAATGGTGTATCGATAGGTGTGATGGGAAGAATATTGCGGGCGTTTCACAGTGGTAATTGGAAGCATACGAGATCAGACCAACCGCAATGGCAGGTCTCCTCGGTAAAGTCGCATAGTGGAGTGCAGATGTGCATGAGACTCATCCCTGTGCCACTAAAACATGCCCGTGATCAATCGGAGATGGCACTCTTGGAGCACTATGCTTCAATTGACACCCATTAATCATATAAACCGATTATCTGTATCGGCCATATATCAGCTCTCATTTGCAGCAGTGTCTGCCGTCGTGTGCATTCATATCACTATCCAAGATGTCGACAAAGGAGTACAAGCCACGAAACCCCTGGTCACTTCACCCTTCTCGCCATACAGATGTGCTGCGTTTATCGCAAGACAGCGGCCTCTCTTTCAAGTTTGGCGACATCGATGACCCTTTCAGCAGTACCCGAAAATACGACACCAATGTCATGGGCCTATTTCCTTGCTAGAACACTCGGTGTCTTTCCAATGGATGGTCGAGCAAAGTCGATACCAGTGACTATACGATTGTATCCCGATTCGCGATTCAATGTCAGGGTCTACAACCAGCGGTGTCAAGAGTGTGGGAAGTTGAGCCGGCCGCGACTGGACGGCTCTTACGCCGAGAGAGTTGTGCACTGGCTTCAAAAGTGGTCCAGGATCGACGTCGAAGCGCCTTTCTTCTCAGGCGAACGGAATGGACCTCATTTGACTGCATTTTGCGAGGGCTGTCGGAATGGGCGATGCAAGAGCCAGACAACAAGCATGTCGTAGACTAGTTTCGTTCAACCAATCTATCCAGTTCGTGGAAGGTGGCACGCCATCATGGTATTCACTATGCCATAATTATTTTCCAGACATAATAAAGTACCATCCGAGTGCCCGTTTGTGCTCAGACATTAGTGAGCTTGCCATGCAAGACTGTTATCTAGATAAGTAAATCTTAAGCCGGTCCGACGGCATCATAAAGACGTCCTCTATAGCTCTTGATACTGCTTTGCAGATGTGCGTTCCGGGCTGAGCCAACTATTCGGCGAAGATATCGGCCTCGTAGATTCGTGTGATTTCGTTGACAAAGTACTGACGATGACCGCCGATAAAGGACACGCCAATGTCTAGTCGAACGCCAACCTCCAATGATTCGTATTCTGTCGATCAGTCTGACCTGTTACGTAAAGCGTTGAAGACATACATAGCAAACTCTGCGAGCTCCTCCAGGTCTTTGTTGTTGAGAACGCGAGGTCCGTCCCGCAACATCGAATCGAGGCGTAACACTGTCACTACTAGTTCTTTGTCAGGGAGTTCGAGCATGTGTTCCATCTCCATGACAACCCCTCTACGTTGGCGCAGCACTGAGACATCGCTTCTCGTTATTATGAAGACTCGGTATTCGCCTTCTGATCTCGAAACGGGCACGAACTCTTGATGGAACCATCGGCCAGCGCTTTGATATGCTTGCCGTGTATTCATTCTGCCCTTACGAGACTGGCATGGTGGATGTTTGCAGAAATCGGTTGCAGTCGGATGGACTATGACGTGTTCACTGCCGCAACTGTGCGTTCTTTTTAGAACACTATTGGCATAAAGATGACAGCCAGATGTGCTGTCGCAAGTGACGGGTCGAAAAGACCATCGACCAGGAGCACATTTCGCAATCTGGTCCAACACTCGTATGTCGCCGTTTTTTTGCTGCAAATATTCGAGTTCTTCTGCAGAAGAAAACATGCGCACATCGCCTGGCCGCTTGTTCGCCATGTGTGCGCATGTTTCTTGCACAGTGCGATCCTTGGGATCATATCGATGCCATGCCAACAGAAGCAGGGTGTTCGAACCCAGCAGAGGGCGGTCGTGTCGAAACTGCTGCTGCAACCATGTACCCGTCCCCACCTCGAGCTCGATACCTCGGTGGTCCGCTAAGAAAGAGGCTATGATGATAGATTGGTGAGCGTCGACATGCCCCCGATCCATATGCAAAAAAGATAATCCGACAATCGTCTGCAGCTGTTCGGCTTCCCCGTGCAAGAAATAGCTAGGTACGAGAGTGCTGTTAGCTGCTGAAACATGGCTGGGCCGAAGCATCTGTGTCGGTATCGGTTCCGCTGAAGTACCCTTACGGCCGATCCAGATAACGGAGTTACAGCGAGTCTGCAGGCTAGGCGGGCAGGCTATGATCTCGAAATCGGTGGAACCGCTGTGGCAGTCGGTCGTTGGTCTCGATATGACATTGGTGTACAAGTAAGCTCCTAGTTTGAGAGCATAAGACGCCATCAGGTATCCATAAATGGCGGGCAAATTGTCCAGATGTGTCATGGTAGAGACTTCGGCTCCGGGGTTACAATGGTCGCATGGTTCTCTGATGAACTTCAGATGATCGTTATCGATTCCCGTATACCTCAAAGCGATCTTTGAGTCGACGGCGTGATGCTTTTGCTCCTTTTCGTAGATCACGTGCGATTGTATATGTTCCGAGCCTGCAGGGTACGTCAGCCGTTTGCCACGTTAGTAGACATAGATCGTTGAAGCCACCGTGACTTACGGCAACGACGAAAGCAAGCCGATGAGGAATGCACACTGTGACACGCCCATCAGGGGAGAGACGGGTCGGATGTGATCTTTGATGGATGACTCCCGTCAGACTATCCCTCTTGAACCACGGTTTGTCCAAACGTTTCCATTCATTCTCGCCATCGAGTAAGCTCAGCACTTGCCGCTCCCGACTCAGGCCAAAAGATTCTCTGGACTTGCGAAAACGATTGTAAAATGAGGTTCGCAGGTCAGGATCGTGAGAATGGAGGTGTGAGAAAGCGTGCGATGGTCGTGGTATGTAACGTCGCCGAGATCTGCTCAGTATGTAAAGAGGGCGATGAGATTCTTGCATCAAGCTCTAACATTGGTGGATACTGCGCTGTCGGATGGACGGTATTTTATCAAATACTAAATTGAGGCAGAGGAAACAAGTGAGCGGCCCAGATAGGTCTTGTTTGTTCTGCTTGAGATGATCTGTGCTGGCGGACAGCGGGTATGTGTACTACAGCCAGTATGTACGCTACTCTATATAATAATAGGACTCTCCAATGTTCCAGGTTTCCAGAGCAACTTGCGAGTTCTCCACACGTCGCGTGGTTCACGCGCCGTCCGCGCATGCCACACGCGCATAATTATCGACCCCAATCATTTTGCGCACACCTTCTGCTTCGCCATAAAGATTAGCCCAATGGTGCGAACGAAATATATTCACGAACCGAGACCTCCACAACCCGCGAAGCCCAAATCGCCATCGAAAACGGATAGTTAAGTTACCTAGCTATCTTCGATACTCGACGAGCCGTTTTCACGTCGCTGATTCTACTAAATTGACGGAGGCGCGTAGCTTGCATAACGTTACAGCATGGTCTCTTGGTAGCGAAGAAGACATCGACGAGCTCCAGCGCTTTGTATGCAAATGCGCAAGGATGACAAGCGAGGGAGTGAAGACCCGCAATCCAATCACAGCCTCGGCAGAAGCCGCGGCAGGAGTGCTCCAGTTCCTCGAAGATACAGAGGTGGGCAAGAAAATCCCTGGGGAAGGGGCCCAAGATGATTCGTGGGATATCGAACGATTAGATCGGGGCTGAAGAGGGAGAGATGGCGGAGGAGAGCGGGCATGGATGAGTTGACAGATGAGGAATGACAAAGACAAGAAAGTAGGCGGGCAAGAAGCCCAAAAGCTGTGGTGGCTTGGTGGAGTTCGGGACGGCGAGCATAACTGTACTGTAAAAGGTCAACGCGAGAGCACACCAGGATGCCATAGAAGTCGTTGAGAAGATAGCCGACGTGCCATAAGCTATTTAGCTTGAATGCA
>JALZWQ010000078.1:0-15289 GCA_023621355.1 Cladosporium sphaerospermum
CTACCTCCAACCCTAAGGGTTAATTTACGTGAGAATTGAAGCAACTCGACTCGTGTTTTTCGTCTAGTATTATTAGGTTAGGCTACGCTTTATTTCCAACCTTCTACATTTTCTTTCGTATTAAAGAAGAGGGATGAGATACTCTCTACCACCCTTATATTGATCGTAGCGCTAAACCTGCCACTCGCACTGCTTGGATTGCACTCCCTCCTCCGAACCTACTCTCCTCTCCTAGCCAGTCGAAATAATCCTCGATATTCTCGAACCTTCGCTCGAATTGCTCGTGTAGCCATCCTGGCCCTTCAACGCTCTCGAATACCCCGAAGCAGAGCGGGAGTACGATGTCTCTATGTTCGCAATCCACACCACCTCTACCTCCCAGCTCTGCTTGTTGACAGATCGATTGCGGGTTTAGACACCAGAAGCAGCTCGTGTATGCCTGTAGCCATTTCCGTCCTCGTCCTTCGTGTCGTCGTCTGGCTTCGTTCCTTTGTTCAAACATCTCGAATCGCCGTGGGCACGTTGAGAAAGCATGGTCCCAGTTCTGTCTGACTGCCCTGCAGAGCAAGCATGTGCCTTTCACGCTCGCCAGGTCGAGACGGTACTGCGCCAACTCTGTCTGAGCCCGCAGCCCCTCTTGCTGGATGAGTCCGATCCCAGTGTGTGACGTGTCCTGTTGGACGCTCTCGACTGGATCGATGGTATCCTTGTGGGCCACCTTGCAGATGTCACACGGTTCATCTTCTGGCATACACCATCTTCGATGTCGGGAGATATCCAGGTAATCGCTTAAGGAGGTCCGGTAGCATTGCTCGCTCTGGAGGTATCGGTGCACCGCCTGCTTGTCCTGGCGCTTTCGAAGCGATACGTCCTCTCTGTAGTTGCTGGTGTTCTGTAAATCCAGTGAATCATCCACAGCCTTGGGCTGCCAGGTCGCCGGAAGCAACACCATTGAGTAGGCACGCTTTCCGTCTCGCCCTGCTCGTCCTGACTCTTGGGCGAAGACGACTAACGACTCTGGCTCGTCCACGTTCATGACGAGCCGAACGTGAGGGTAGTCGAACCCTTCAGCGAGAGCGGTGGTGGCGACGATATAAGGCGTGCTTGAAGTCTCAATCCATCCATCGAGTATCTCTTTCTTCTCTGCCGGTGTCCCACTCTCTGCCGTGTACGCATTGCAGCCGAGTAGTTCTGCCAGATCGTCTGCATCTTTGCACGTCCGAACGTACAGAACGATCTTGTCACAGGCGTGGTCGAAGAACCCCGATTCTGTCCACGCATCTTTTGCCTCGATTGCAGCCTGTTTGAGAAGGCTTCCGTTGTGGGCGTCGATTTTTCGCACCATGTAGAAAATGTTCGGTCGATTACTAGGCGCCCTAACAACAGTAGGACGGTGCAGATAGTTTCTTTCCTCGAACTCTGCTCGCATGGATGGCGGAAGAGTGGCTGTGAGGTAGACAAACTGAGTTCTCAAGCTCCGGATGGTTGTTAGCTCGACCATACTTGGTCGATACTCAGCCGCTGTTACAGTCAGATGGCACTCGTCAATCACGATCCGATCGAGCTTTTGCTCTGCTATTAGCCTTCGAGCATACTTGATGAAATCCTTGGACGAGGCGGCCTCAGCGCTGATGAGTACTAGGGCGTCCTCCCGACTCTCGCCTGGATGCCACTCCAGATGGTCGATGCTCGTCTCTTTTATACGCCGGAGCATGTCTCCATGGAGCGAGACGAGCGGTACTACGAGTACTGTTATTCCAGCGTCAGGCAGAGTACACGGAAGCATAAAGAGCAAGCTCTTCCCGGCTCCTGTGGGAAGGATGGCGACAACCTGCTCGGTCCAAGACATGATTGTGGTGAGAGCTTGCTCCTGCTCGGCAGATTTCCAGCCTGCTTCCCTGTTGCCGTATAGCTTCTTCACTCCTCCTAGGAGAGCTTCGGTGGACCAAGGTTTCCGAGGACGGTAGATGCCCATAGCCACCCGTTTCGCCAATCGAGACTCTTGCTCGGCTCTCCCACGTTTCTTTTGCTTGAGCATCATGTCTACCCCCCAGAAGTCCTGCCACAGCGTCGAAGCCTGTAACCCCATCCGGACTTTTCCATCCCACAAGTTGGCAAATACTGCTCCGGCCTGGTTGGCGTACGCCCGGTTCACCGTCCGCGTCTTGTGGTTGCGCTGTTCCGTCATGCTTCGGATTGTCGGGTCGATCTCTTCCGCATCTTCGTCGCCTTCGTCAGGGTCGAAACATTCGATCTGGCTGGCGAATTTGGTCTTGACGATGGCCACTGTGATCTGCCTCCAGTTGGCGACGTGAAGCCGTGGCACGCATGCCCGAACACATGCTTCTTCCAGGTAGCGGCTTAGATGACCTTCCGGCCACACTTTTCCATTCTTCTCCCAAAGGTACGGAGAGAGCAACGATCCAGGCGATGTCTGTCGGAGGAATCTCTCCCGTAGTGGCAATACGTAGACGATATAATCGAGCAGTAGCTCTGCGATCGGATTAGCGAGGAACCGGACGTTCTCTTTGTAGTCACTCGTTTGTTGCTGGCCCTTATGGTACTGGATGTGTACCATTATACGGTCGAAGCGAATGACGATGGATCGTCGCCGCTGCGTGTTGCGATATGTCATCGAGAAGAATTCGCTCTCTCGCACAGGCTGTCCCCCGCTGATGTGAACGAGAACGCTCAATCGCTTCAGAAACTCTTGCACGGTGGCTTCGTAACCAGCCATTGCGCTCTCCCTCCATGCCCATCCGCTGGGTGATCGATTGTCTTCGGTAAGGAAGATGCGAGACAGTTGATCCGATCGTTCGATTGCGTTCGTCAGAGCTCTCCCTGTACCGCCGAGGGTCGTTACGTAATCTCTGTGCTGAGTAAAATTCCAACCGACGGTCTCGACGTTAACACCATCTTTGAGGAAGCGAGGGCTTATTCGGCGGAGACTCTTGAGGCCCAGTATCAAGTCGTCGTAAAGAAGCTGACAACACCCCTGGTACTCAGATGCAAGCAAAGATGGGATCTGATCCATCCGTAGTTCGGTGTCCTCGTATGTCAGCACCTCCTCACTTTCGTCCCAAGACGCTTCATGGGTGCCAACGCTCGCACCCGACACCTTGAACAACAAAAGACGCCATCTGAGGATCTCTCCCATCGGTGTCTCTACGGTCTGCTGGAGATACTGGTCACAGTAAGATCTCACAAGTTCCAGCGTCTTCCCACAGCCTTGTTGTTCCTTCAAGGCGCTATCGTAGAACACTAGCAACTGCACGACCCAGATAATGGCCGAGAGACTGCTGTTGAAGTTGCCGGGTTCCATCCAGCCGTTCGTCGATGGTTTGATGCTCAGCATGGCGCAGAAGCTTAACAGAGGTGATTCATACCGGCGAGCCCCAGTCGTGTGACAGATGAGGAGGGTCCATAGCTTTAGAAGTCGTTCCTTCAATCCATTTCCGTCCTCATCGCCTTCCTTTTTGTCCTCTTCGACAGCGTTCGCTCGTCTTCGCTGTGCGATCTGGTAAATATCTTGCCATGCCGCCAATTGCTCGTCTGTCGCCTCGATGGTGTCTTCCGGCCTCTGCCTGTCGTCGTTATCTTCAGCTATTGCGCTGAAATGGTACTCATCCGGAGCAACAACTCTGCTGAAGTATGACACGAATCGAAGCGCTATTCCGAAGTAGCTTACGAGACTCTTCGGCCCTTTGTGTGGATCAAATGGTCTGGTCTTGCCTGTTAGATCAACTTGCGAAGGCTGGAAGCGGCTAAGGACGACTCGGCATTGATAGGTCAGCATGCATTCAGGTCCATCGAAGCACAGCCTGTGGGCGTCCTGTAATAATGATTGCATCGCATCGACGATGGTACGAAGATTGCTCTCCTCTCCGGGTGGGGGCATAGCGATTGCTGTTCGAATTTCGTCTTTTCTGAGGCCGCATACATGGTCGGCAATGCCTGTCTCTCTTAGCCAAGGGACTACGGCGGAGACATGGTCGTCGAATCCATATACCCGATTCGCATCTTCGGTGGCATCGCGCTCTGCTTGTCGGACGTCGTCTTCTTGGGCGCGGAAAAATTGACGCTTTTGATCTGTCTGTTGTACATGGCTCTGCCTATTCTGGTGTGCCACTTCGAAGTACTTTTGCCAGTCCGAGGTCTTAAAGAATCGTTGACAGGCGTGGTTTTCTGTCCATATTTTGTTGCTGGCGTGAACTTTCTTTGAGCGAACGTCGCCCCCTCGCTTTTGCTGGTTCTTCCAACCGTGTTCGTTTTGGCAGTGTTCGCGGATACCTCGTGGAGTGCGACATATGTAAGAACAAGCGTTGCCCTGGCTTCCTTGACACTTTAGCCCATCGAAATAGATGGGCAGCCTGGTTATTGGAGGATCGGTGGGAACCGGGTAGACGACTTCTGCATGGCTTCTTGCGAGTTCCGTTGTAGCTTCGACTTTCGAGACGATCTCGTTGCGTTGTTCGAGATTGACACGCTTATGGTATTGTTGTAAATGTGTCTTGATCTGAAAAGGGATCACGGCATATTGGCAACTTAAACATACGAGGATCCGGTGCTTTTCGCTTATTTCGAAGAGTCGATCGAATTCGTCCATGGCTGTAGACAGCTTGAACGTCCATTACATTTTTTTGCTGCGAACATTTTCGCTTTGAGGGATCTTTCTGACGGAAGTTCCTGCAATTTCATAGGCACGGCAAGGCGTTTTTTTGCGCTACAAATGTACACTACGCTTGTCTGTTTGCATGTATTCATGCATTGCTAGGCTGGGGAACGCACCTGTAAACAGAGCTTGCGAGGGTTTGTTGTGGGGCATACCCTTGTCTTCGACGCCTGACGAGACGGAAAGGCGTAGTAATCACCATTTCACTGTCGCACCATTGTATCATGTATGCATTTGATATCTCGCATGCATCGAGAACTGATTTACAGCTTTCACATATACAAGGTTTGGCCAAATTCGAGCCTGTTTTAGCAAAGGAATCGACTCGGGTCAAGCAAAGGAATCGACTCTTCTCTTCTCACCCTTACCCTAAGCTCTCACCTGTTTTCGAAGGAATCGAGTTGATTCTTTCGGATACTATTATTAGCAGGATGCCTCTTGCGGTCTTCCATGCGCAGGGGTGAAACCCCTTCCTTATGCATCCTTGCACTAGAGCCACCACACGGTCTTCCGCCCATCGCCATAGCAGTCTCAACGCTCTGAAGCCGATCCCGTCAATGCCGGTGGCCTTGTTGACCGACTGTGTGAACAGAGCCTCGCGCACTTGTTGTGCACTTACGCCAGCACTCGTGTCTGGGATCTGGATGACTTCGTTGTCCACGGCTTGGGGTGGGAATGCCTGCGCCATGAAAATGTGTTCCTTCTCCTCGGCTGTCGCCGCAATCTCGTCCGGCTGGCCGTGAATGCCACCGACTTTGATTGCCGGTGTATGTGCCGGCACCTGGGGCTTGGTGTATCTGAGCGCTCGCCAGCATCTTGTGGGATCGGATGCAATCTTCGAGCCGTCGTCAGTCGGGAAGACCCCCTCAAGAAAGCGCTCCCAAGCCAGTCTCTTGGCTCTCCGAATGTATATGTAATTGTCGTTTCTCACTCGACGGTACTCGTCGATGCTGATGCGGCCGTCGTTATGAGCACGTCTAGCGCTCCCAAACAGCCTTCTCTGCTGTCTGATTTCGTCCGTCCACCAGCGCTTCGATCGTGGTCTCGGCGCTCTACCAGCGGCATGTCTGTCCATTACAGCTCGTAGGCTATCTTGGATCCACAGGGCTTCGGCTTCGAGTTCTGCCGGTGATGTGGCCCACGCATTGATCAGCGACCTTCCTTCACTCAGATAAAGCCAATGTTCGCTTGCGGCCTCGAGGGCCTGTTTGTCTGAGCAAAGCCGATCAATATTCCAGTATTGCGTAGCGTTTACCTGCTTTTCCGAACTTGCTGCGTTGAGCGCTGCCCACTCAAAGACGATCACTTCGTGGTCGGACGTTGTAGCCAGCGACTCGTCGATCTCCCACGTGACCAAAGCTCCGACCTTGCGGGTACTCAGGGTCAAATCGATTACTGATCTACAGTTCCTCCCAGACCTCGTGGGCTGGTGGCCGTTGTTGTTGATAATAAGCTCGCACTTCTCGATCAATCGCTCCACCGTCCCTGCGTTCTGCCTACCTGCCACCCACGGGTCCCATGAGGGACTGCGAGCATTGAAGTCGCCTGCGAGTATGGCCCGGCCCTCGATGAGTCGCGACACGTCTACGCGGTCCATCGTATATCCGCTGCCTTGGACTCTGGCTCTGTTGTATATGTTTATCAGCCTCGTCTTTCGAGCTTTCCTGCGGTTCACTGTCTCCCAGACGTCCAGGCACTGAATATGCGGACCATCCATCAGATCAGTTCGCTCCTCAAATACATAGCGGTCCAGTGCGTCGTTTCGGATGGCTAGCGCTACTCTTGTCTCTCGTTTCGCACATTCCGGCCACCGTATCTGGAATCCCGGGTGGCCGATCACGTGTTTCTTTCCCAAGTACGGCTCTTGTAGGCACGCCATCTCGGCTCCTCGCTCCACGGCCGCCTCCAGTGCTGCTATCGTTGACACAGCCGTGCCGTTGCAGTTATGTTGTATCACTATCATCGTCAATGGACATGTGCGTCGGGTCGTCGGAGCTGGTAATCTGGGCCGCCCTCACGAACTGTTTGGTCCTTGGCCGGAGTTCTCTTGTTGGTCGGGGCGACAGTTGGCTCTCCGGCAGTGGCTCTGGTGTGCCATTGTTCGAAGATATCGGGATCACCCGAGGTGGGCTGGTTCGATCCCGGTCGGCATGTGTGGTCCCAGTCTCTACTTGGTCTCCTTCGATTGAACGGTCGCCCTGTCCTATTGCCATTTCCATTGCCGGCGGACTGCTGCGCATTTCGGTCGTCTTCCGCTCGCGGGTCTGACGTTTCGACCTCCTTTCCGGGCACCGTATTGATGTCGCCGGGTGTGGTCCTTCGCAGTTCGCGCACTTTGCTGCGTGGTGCTCACATGGTCCTGATCTCTTGCTACAGCTTTCGGCGGTACATTCGTGCTTGCTCCCTTCGTGGTCACCTGCACACTCGAAGCACTTTGGCTCCTCGGTGCACTGGCCGAAGTGATCTCGACCGCAGCAGCGCATGCACATCCCACCTTCTCCTCTTTCCCAGAATCTTTCTACCTCGTGGCGTCTGCCTCCAAAGGACAGTCCCTTTGCTAGGATCACATCCGCAGCCTTCTTGCTCTTCACGGTCAAGACCAGTGTCGACCTTTTGATGCTTCCACTGTCGTAGCGTTCGGCCAGTGTGTCGCTTTTGATCCAACGCGGCGCGTATGGCAACTGCTCCCCTGTCATTAGTTCAATCTCCTCTCGTGCTATTCCCAGTCCGTCTTCGCTCATGTAGCGGTCCAGCGCGACGCCGTGAACCCTCAACTTGAGCCACTTTTCTGTCTTTTCCATGTAGGCCACCTCAGGATCTAGCTTCTTCACGGCGGCCATCACCGCCGGTGCGTAGTCGAGTAGCTCCTCTGCGCATGCATGCTCGCTGATCACGCCTGTCAAGTTGCCCTTGCCCGTGTATGCCATCTGGGTCAATCTCACCGTCACATGTGCCCTCGAATGAGCAAGGGCTTTGTTCACTTCAAACATAATGTCTCTAGGGTCGCAATCATGCGACTGTACATTTCTGACGAAGAGTACTCGGCGCTGGCCACGAGGGTGTTTTTTCAGCTTTTTCCTACCGTTCGTGACCGTAGTCCATCCACTTTCCGCTCCCCCTCTTGCAACCTTGGCCCAGCTGGGCTGCGCCACCTGTGCGGATAGCGGACGTGCTTGTCCGGTGAATGTCTGCACTGTGCTCTTCGGAGAGGCATTGCTTCCTGGCGGGGGTGGGATCCCTCCCGTCTCCTGCCTCGGTGCGTCCAAGGCCGCCATCACCATGTTCATGAGTTGTGTGACTTGGTTCTGCCCTTTCTTGATCTCTTCCATCTCTGCTCGGAGCGATCGCACATCTTCCGAACTGGCAGCGGCAGCAATGGGCACTTTTGGCACGCGCCGGATCTCCGCAATAAGGTCTCTGATTTCCTGTAGAAGGTCATCATCTTGTGATCTCAAAGCCGTGCCTATGTCTGTCTTCCGCTTCTTCAGGCTCACTGGTCGTGCGGCATACTCCTGCTGTTCCCCCCAACTCTGCAATCCGCCTCCTCGGATTTGAGGGGTGGAGAACTGAAACTGGCTTCCAATTGGTTCGGAGGCTTCCCCACACGTTCCAGACCATCGAACGTCACTCGAGGCTGGCCCTCCGCCACCTTTACTGCGGGCTGACATGCCCGCCAGCAAGGCGGATTCGTCGCGTTCCCATGAGTCCCCGTGATCAAATGAAGATCAAGGCCCTCCGTTTTGCCCTCTCTTCAAAGCCAATCTGGAGCCGAAGCCGGAGCCGTTTCCGTGCCATGCTGACGTCTCGGGCAAGTAGTGCGCTTGGGTGATGCGGCCGTCGGCGGCCCATGCGGTACCAACCTCTACTCTTCCAACCATGGAGGATGGAAGCGCACGCGATGTGATGTTTCAATCCGCGATGACGCAGGCCGTTGCGGCAGCGGCGATATTGCATCACATGTATTGGCTGATAGCTTCTGGCGTTTGATAACCCCACTGCAAAGCTGCAAGCAATTGTGACAATCATATCCGTCGAAATTGCCTGAGCATAGCTGGTATTCGACCGTCTCGACCATACTTTCTTCGGAGCATCGGAGCCAGGGCCGAAGAAAGGTATAAGTTACTCAAAATTCCAGCGGGCCAATTAGTTAACGAAACCAGCATGAACGACCATAACAACTGCGTCCAAAGCTTAGGCTTTCACGTTTCCAAGATGTTCAGCGGACCGTGCGAGTCTATCAGCACGCGAATTGACGAGGGTGGGCTCTCGCAATTTGGAGCTGCAGTTTCCGCCAAGCAACCACTCAAGCTGAAGCGCAGCCCTCATCGGCGTGAGGTTGAGCGCGAGAAGTCGAAGACGATAGTCAGCGCGGAGACGAACCATATCGGACCTTTCATGCATCTGCTGAGGCCCTTGCATTTGCAAGAGACATTGCCGGAAGGTCGAATGCTCGATGCATTTGTCAATCAGCAAAGACAGCTCATTGTCGAGGGCTGCCAACCGGAGCTGGTTCTCGGTAAATCTGACATCGACCTAGACCTAGTCTTCGTTGTGGCCGTGATCGATTCTGATACTACCACGCTCAATCGATGCGCGACCCGAGTCGCCATGCAGCATGGCAGCCTAGGAGTGCCGGAAACCTGTGGCCTTGTCGTCCTCCTCACCAGATATCTTCGCGTAAGACTCCCAGCTGAAACAAGGCGGTCCGGTTTTAGCATGGCTCATTAATTGCACCACAGTGGTTGATCAGTCCAACTATGGATCATTACGAGAGGGTTCCGTACTTTTTGAGGCCCACCATCGCTCAGATGAGCACACCACATCCATCTTGGATCGACCTTATCCCATGGTAAGGTGAAGGGCCGGCATACCGTCAAGTTCAAACCACTCACTATCTGGCAGGCCCGACGTGCGCGACGCCCTCATCGCTCAGCCGGAGCTACGAAGGCCCATCTGGGATGCTCGGAACGAAGTCGCCGCGTTTCTGAATGCCAACTGGATGCATCCTCCAGCACAGCTTTTCGAGCCCCTCTATGGATCTGCCGACTTGGGACTGAGCCCCTTGTTCGAGAGCCATATACTCGACCTGAAGAATTGGTCGATTGATGACGATGCAGCTTTTATACCTCCAGTACTATCGGGGAAGACGCGGTCACCGTCTGCCAAAACATATGCTTGATCGTAGGCGCGACTCTTGGAAGGGAAACCAGCGGGTGAAAGGTGTTGGTGTAAGAGTTGATTGCTCTCATGGATCCTCGATGCATACGAAGGCTGGCATCATTAGTTCCCGAATAGAGCGGAGGAGGCTCATTCTCTCGATAGAGACAGATTTGCGGTTGCTCTTTTGGCTAGCGGGTCCATTAATGTACACAAGAATACCAGTTGCCTTTCGAATAAAAACATTCCGGCGCGATTATTACATTGGCGCACGCAAGTGCATTGACGCGCGACGGTCAAACCACGAGCGATCCTCGACCAGGATTTTTAGTCTACCGCCTAGCGAGTACATTGAGATGAGGATAAGAAGTTGTGCAGTGGAAAGATGAGATGCCTACGAGGGCACACGTGGTGTGTCTACCTCTTTAATGGCATAGGATACTTAGGCGATGCAATCTTGTGGTGAGAACTACCACACTCATCGGTACCATATTGTGAAAGTTAACAATACTTTAGTGTTTCTGCCCATCCCAGGCATCGGCGATGTTGCAACTAAGTTCAAAGTATTATTCTAGAACCTGTCTAAAAAAGCTTCACCCTAATCGCACATGGTCTCATTGTGGAGATCCATGGTCCATCATTTTCTACACCTTCCTTCAACGAAGTTCTCGAATAGCACTAGTCACCTCAAACGCTTTCCACGTCGATTCGCGAGGTCGCAATAAGCAAGCACCAGGCAGGGCAAAGCCTTGCATAACTTTTGCAACTAGAGTAGCTCCGTAATGTGGGAGTCGTGGCCTTCGAGGCGGTGAGCCGCAAATGGGGTCGATCGGATTTTCAAAGCACCACTCCAGGGATTATTCTCGTCACCTTGACGATTACAGTTTGTAATGGACAACTCGAACACCCGAAGCCCAGCGTTTCAAGTTCAGAGCCGCACGGGACGTTGCTTTTGTACTCTTGCCATTACTCAGATATCTATTCATGCAGGCCAAACAAATCGGCACCCACAAAATGCCTGCGCAAAGTTGATCGCATTCTCCGCTGGTTTACGTTTGTGGGAGCAGCGAAAGGGAAGGGGCCAATGATGTACTTTTGCATGTGCTCATCTGATGTTAAGGTCTGTTGAATACGACCTGGACCTGGGAGAAGGTCCGATGTGTTTCTAAACTAGCCGCTTGCGGTGAACCATCACCGTGGGTAGGAGAGATCAAACTGCGCGCGCTGAATGTCGTAACTCGCTCGGTTGGATTTTCGCTGGGCAAGCGTTACGAGAGTCGTTTGTACAGATCCCCATCTAGTTTCAGTGGTAAACGAGACGCGTTTTGACTTGAGTCTTTCGTTGTTTCGCGTGTGGCCTGAACATAATGCATGGGAGGGTCTTGAGAGATCCAATCCTCTCGTCCGGTGTTTTTGCAAGGAGGTTTTTCAAACTGCAACGGCTCCTGCGGACCCCGTTGTCCCGCGGTGGGGGAAGAGCTAGATAACTTGGTCTGGAAAGTCGGAGGGTACGTCTGGCCAGAAGGCATCGTCCATAGGGAAAGTGAGGCCGAGGTTTTGTGTTGTGATGGTAGGCACGCAGCGGCGTCTCCGCTAGGAAATTGAGCGCACCCTTCTGTAGGGACCACGAGGTTGATCAGTGAGTGACGATCTGAAAAGTCGTCCTCTCGACGTAATGCGGGCCCATACGAGAGACTTTCAAGTGGGTTCCATAGCTCATAGCCGTCTGCAAGGTTTGGCTGGAAGCCGAAAGGCAGCGTCGAGCCATTCTCAAACCCAGATATGCCACACTCCAGGCCGTTTGGAAGCTCACTCCAAGGTCTGAACCATGAATTGGTAGATGAGGACGATGCAACTGAAGTTGAGATGGGAGGGCTGTCCAGCTGCTCACCTCTATCGAGGGCCCATCCTGAGTTCTGTCCAGGGAGAAAGGATGACTTTCCAGCGGATGTATCAACTACAGGCCTGGCCTTGTCCGAGGTCTGGAATCGGCCGGTATAGCTATGTTGTCGTTCTGGGGGGTGGAAGGCGCAAGTTTTCTTGAGTCGGATACAAGTAACGCAACGCTCTCGAGAGTCACCGTCTGCGAGTATACATCGTATCTTTCGTCTCCGACAAGGTTCTACATCTAAGTCAGGAACGGTAATGCCTGGGTTGGATGCTGTGTAAGATAAAGCCATTCGGTAAAACAAATAGAAAACTCACCACATGCGACGGGCGTCCTCATGTACCCTAGCCTAGATTTTCTTTTCGCCTCAGAACCTTGTGCCGCAGGAGCTGACTTCACGCTCTGCTTCACGCTCTGCTTCAAAATTTGATTCCCAGTGCGCCTCTCTGTTGCTTTGCTCTTCTTCGCACGCGATGCATAACTTTTTGGTGCCTTGTGACTAAACAAGGCTTTGGTATCAGCCATGTCTGGTGAAGTTTTGGTATCGGCTGACTTGGGGCCGGCTTGGAGACTTTCGGGTTCAATATACACGTTCGATCTGATGGTAGAGCATGGCCTCGTGCGTGAGAGGGCCCTGAAGTAAGGACCTCAAAATGGTGCGGCAGCCTCAGGCTCGCACAACGTGCCGAATGCAGCGTCATCACGAGGGTCAGGCATTTCTCTGGTCGATTAGCTGGTGTGGGGTTCCCAATGATTATGCTGAGAACGTGTCGCACTAGTAGAGCCCGCAAAAGACGCAATGATCAACGCCTTAGCACGAGGCGGGATGACGGTTGTGGGGTTTGATGCATATGCATGCCAAGCCCGTTCAGCCAAATTGCCTACATGACTGGGCGAGACAACCCCACAGCGGGAGATGCTGGGATGAAAGCATAATCAGGACCGAATAGGGCTGCGTAGATTCTACCTGAGGCCGACTCCGTTCGTAGCCGAGCCGCAGGACTCTCTTGTATTGCTATCTTATTTCCAAGGAAGCTTCACGGCCGCAAGTATCGACCCGCTACGCCACGCCTTCCCGCCTATTTGCCTTTGAAGACACGTAAAGACTTCACTTTGAATGTAGAGCAGCCCATTCATGGCCACAGCTACCTTCGCGGCAATTGTGCACCTGTCACATTAGCTGCTAGCAAATAGTCGCCAGTAGACACATCCGCAGACTTCACGCTACCAGTTCGTTCCCTTCTTGGTCTCAGTAAGGCGCGCTCGAAGAAGTCGAGATTGTAAAGTGCGGACTGTCCAAGCCGCAGTGGTTGTGAATGGGTGTGTAAGTTTAGCGGACGAGTGGGGAGCAGTGACTTAGAAGCACGGTAACAATGATAGAGTGACGACTATCCTTCGCTTACCGCAAACTCAAAACATTCCACTGCCATGGGCACCCCGGATGCTTGCGCTTCTCGGGATGCACTGATGGTACTACCTTGTCCTTTATTGCATCACGTTTATCTTACTAGCAAGGCTAGCTGCAAGATATGCGCTAACGATACTTGATTTCTTGATGAAAATCGGATCGGCCTCCGAACAACGCGATGAGGCACTCATGACGGTCAACGTAGCCTTGAAAGAAACACGACGCCAACATGAGTAAGATTCCCATGATTGCGAGATAAATTGACTATCGTAGCATTAGACCGATTGCGTTGTACATTTCATCCCAGCTCCTGAATCACTATGCCGTTCCTGAGGTCTGTGCAGCTCGTCACATTAGCAGTTGTGTCGATCTTCCTAATTTTGCAATCAACAAACTTCGTGCAATATCCGGCGTTTACGAAGCCGTCTTGCTCGACAGAGTTGCCGCTCCATTCATCTTTTGGGAAAGACTACACTGCAGGAAACTCGACTCTGGGGTTACGCTAAGACCGTACTATTTCTTACAGGATTCCTGATACTGACGACGACCTGCATAGTTTGAAGCCATTGTCGCCTTGTCGCAAGGTACAAAGTGGCGGGTCGATGGCTTACGGGCTGCCGCTGATGCAAGCGGAATCAAACTCCAGATTCCCACTCAACCGGGTTGGCCAGAGCAACTCATCAAGGCGTTTAAAGAATCGGGTCCTATCGATGCGCACGGAGCCGCTCTAGCCTGGCTTGGACACATTGATCTTCTGAAACTGGTGCTTCAGAATGGCTGGGGCTCGGCTTTGATCCTCGAAGATGACATGGATTGGGATGTTGAAATCCGCAACCTAACTCGCCACATTGCGTCTGGGGTCCGCGCTCTCACAAGCGCAGATGATGAAGGACGGCAACCTTACGGATCAGACTGGGACGTTCTCTGGATGGGTCATTGCAGCGACCCAGCGGACAGCAAAAAGCCCATGATCGTCTGGCCTGATGACTCGGTCAGTCCTTTGGACGAATATCGCGGTCTGAACCGGCACATCACGACGGTGCTCAGCGAAGGCCAGCGCTCTGTACATTACGCCGAAAACGCGGTCTGCAGTTTCGCGTATGCTGTGTCCGCCAGGGGTGCCAGGGAAGTGTTGCGGCTTGCGTCGATGGGAAATGGTGGCGCGTTTGATTTGATGCTCATGGGCGCGTGCCGAGATGAAGGCCTTACTTGCATTTCCGTCAACCCGGAGGTCTTCGATCCTTATCGTCCGGCGGATGGCGAGCTGAGCGAAGTCCGAGCTGCTGACCAAGGCGAAGAGGTTGGATCGCCCATCAATGATGGCATTGGCACCACAGATAATATTCGACGGAGCGCGAGGTGTTTCAGATTATTTGGATCGCCGTGTCGGCCTTCATAGGTATTCGCATATCGCACGTTACGGCGGGAAATTGGAGCGAGCATGCCAGCAAAGTTACTGATAAAACTAAATTAGTTTGAGTCTTATATGACCCTTAAGAGTGCCAATGCATCGGACTTGAAGTTCAAGTTGAGAAGTACATAACCTAACAAGAAGGAGAATCTGGCGCCTGAGTGATGAGTTCATTGATTCATCGATTGATGGCAGGTAAGCTCTCCCAGCGTTCGATCGAGATTTGTGACAACTGCCAAATTGGCTCGTTGATTGAGAGTGCTAGTCAACACATCGATATTCTTCATCAATCTCTAAAAAGATCAGAATGAGGGCATGGTCAACTTCAAGCAATGTCATTACTGGACGTCAACGAGTCTAGCGTGAAGTTGAAGGCAAAATTGAAGATTTAGACGTTCAGCTTCCGAGTCGGTATCGTACTAGGAAGTTGGAGAGAAGGCATCTTCGTATGGTAATATATCGTCGAGTTACTGAATGGTGGTGAAGGTGATGATGATGATGAATTTATTCCGCCCGGCGCTAAGCACCTAGAGGGTACTGCACTATTTGCTTCACAAAGTATACCTACATCCCGGCGGGGTTGAACAAAACGAAACTCTATGCTCATTTTCTCTCATCACTGAAAGCCCTTCCAACAGTGTGTATTGCCTCTACTCTCCGTGTGCTCGTGCTTGGCGGTCGGCGGGTATTCTTGAAGCTGTGTTTCCAAGTGTTCATCGTCCTATCTTCAGCAGATGAAGCGGGGGCCTGCCG
>JALZWQ010000079.1:0-14696 GCA_023621355.1 Cladosporium sphaerospermum
CTTACAATCCATACAATCCATACAATCCACAGGGGCCTGGATTGTTGACTATGACAATCTGAGCAATCCAGCAATATTTCGGACTGCGACAATCGGATTACAATCCGGATTGCGAGGACCCCGGATTGTGTTCATCTCTGCAGCTCAGTGCTCCATCTCTTCACAAACCGTGAAATCAAATTCTTTCCCGGCTGTCTTTTCGCGATCTGCCCAGCGATATTGGCGGCCATGCACGGCGTAGGTGGAAAACCCCTCTCACTCAGTCTATTGATGTGCTTGATGAGAATCTTCTCTTGTCTGGTGGACAGAAATTGCTTTTGCTGTGCTGCTTGGGATCTTGAGCCACTCTGGCGGCGGAATTTTTTACCGAGAGTACTCCTGTTGACGTTGAATTTTCTGGCAGCTTCTGAAACATGAGGGACATCTTGGCTATTCAAGTATATAATCGCTTCATCAATGGGAAGCATGGTTGTTGAGATTTTGAATAATCAATGCAGCGCGTCGCGTCCGTGACGCGTGGGGAATGGAGTGGTGTTGTGAACTGAGTGGGGAAAGCTTCTAACAAGTCGTTTCGAAAAGAAATGGATAGACTCATGCTCTAGAATTTGTTGAAGTGTGAGTGTGACCCAATATTACGTTACCAAAGTTCGGATTTCTAGGGGTAAAGAGACCTAGAAGCGTATCGACATATTGCCTATACAATTTCATTAAAATCATACAAAATAGAAGACCTAGTACCGGATCTTTTACCGAAAGACGATCAGTCTGAGTACAAGAACTAAGCTAGCTTTTGGCATTAGCCATGCACGTCACCAAAGCTCGACGGAAGGCTCAAAAAACATTGGCCTTGTGGCGATGGTTTCGGTAGACGCCCTCCGCGAATGTTGATCTGTAGCGATGGATGTAATAATTTTGGTTCGCCCATGCTAGCATCTCGCTCGTTACGCATCTCCTGGAATGTGTGCTCGCTCACGTTCTCGTGAAGATAGCGATTGCGTAATCTCTGATCATTTACGCTCATATACGGAACAGGGCATTGTCGTTCAGCCGAGGGATAATCATGTCCAGTCCAGATCTTAAAATGACTCGGCAGGCTGAGTAATTTTCGAGTGGACTGATAGAGTGCTTTAGAGCTGCCACCGGGAAAGTCACAGCGTGCGGTACCAAGGTCGGCATTGAAGACCGAGTCACCACAGAATACGTTTTCTTTAGAGCATCGTCAGCGAGTCCGGATGGACATATGATCAATGAGGGGTAATTACCTCCAATTATGTAGCCAATGTGATCAGGTGTGTGACCAGGGAGGTGAATGACCTTTGCTTGAAGATCGCCGATCAAGAAAATCTCATCGTCTTTGAGGAGTACGTCAAAAGCACTGCTCAACTCGGCGGCTGGAACACCATATCTGGGCCCAAAAAGCTGTTGAATATCGCGAATTCGGCTGCCGATACAGATAGGAGGCGTAAACCCTTGGTCTCGCTCGAGAACGCTCTGGAGGTATGCAGCCGCGGTCACATGGTCTGCATGAACATGCGTTTCCAGGATACGCAGTATTCTGTAGCCTTTTCTCCTGACTAGTGATGTTAAGCGGTCGGCGGTGTCTGTACTGATAGTCTGTGTGGCTCTATCAAAGTCCATGACCGGGTCAATAATGACAGCATCCAAAGTGTTGGGATCCGCAACGATGTATTGCCAAGTGCCCGTTTTTGGGTCATGAATGCTATCAACGGTGACCATCGGCGCCATGATTTCTGTGTGCACGCTGATAGGGATGTGAGAGACTACCTGGGGCCCTTTCCAGAGAGCGTAGATCGAAGACAATATGCGGAAGGAATGATGATCCACTTTGATCTATCCGGGGCTGATATTGCGGAGATCCTTATCGAGGGCTATCGGTGAGTGTGTCTGTGACGATGTGGCGCTTGCGTGTAAGTGAAGGCTTGGGACAGGAAAGTGATGAGTTACCGCACGATTTCTGCCGAGTCAAAGGGGAGCGGATGATGCGAGTAATGTTCATGCTTGGGTATATATCAGTGTTTTCAAAAATGTGCACGGTTTGATTGTGCTGGTGAAGGGGAAAGTTAGGAGGTAGCCCCAGTGGTCTCGAGGCACGCACTTGCGGGGATGCCTTCGAGCCAAGTCGCCGACATCTATCGGAGACCTCGGGCCTCTCCCCGCAGATCATTTAACGCCCGAGAAGCGATGTTCCGACTGGAATAGTCTAGCGAAAGAAAAGAGTCATCATTCGACGACCTGTTTCCCAACAACCCGTCGACAAGGCCCGACCTGGGCGATGAGGAGGCCGCCTACCCTATTGTCCAGCCACCATGGAAATTCTACACGTCACGACAACGCCTGCGCGCACGCCGCACGCAGGCTCGTCGGGGTAACTCATGATTCTTTAGACCTATATAAGAGCATACATATACGCCGAACAGGGTTGCATAATTTCGGGAACTATGTAAAGCCCGACGCGAGCAGAACCCGGAAATGAGGTCTCCCAGCGACGCCGTCTACCGGGGATGGATTGTGATCCGTTTCCCTTCTACAGCCTTTTACACAAGGTCAATCCAAGTCCTCGTTTGATGCTTTTTGCACACTTGTCTTTCTACTACAGACATCTTCATTTCAGATGGCCGACCATCTTTTTACTGACCCTGAAGCCTCGGAAGTGGAGAAGGGCAACTCACTCGCTCTCGCCTTTCGAAACCACGATGTCTCGAATTTATCATGGCGGGGCCTTTCGGTGAAAGTCCCTGACCGTGTGACTGGAGGGGATAAATTCATCTTGTCTGACGTATCCGGACACGTGCAAGCAGGTAATAGCTTTTTCCCAATCTGTATTTCTTCGGTAGCCTCTAATTATTTTTCAGGAGAATTAGTTGCTCTAATGGGACCCTCCGGTTCCGGTAAAACAACACTGCTCAACACACTTGCACAACGTCAGAATGCTGCGATGACGGGCAAAATCCTTATCAATGGACTTGAACGCCCATTGTCCGTGCATCGAGATGTCAACGCTTTCGTTGAGCAAGAGGACACCGTCATAGGTTCACTAACAGTCAGCGAGACCCTAAAGTTTGCCGCAAGACTCGCACTACCTCGTACGGTCGCATCTTATGAAATGCAAAACCGGGTAGATCATCTCATCTCTTCTTTCGGATTGAGAGACCAAAGCCAGACTCTCATCGGCACGCCCCTACAAAAGGGTCTCAGTGGTGGGCAAAAACGCAGAGTCAGCGTCGCCACACAGCTCATTACAAGTCCGAAGATACTTTACCTTGACGAGCCGACAAGTGGACTTGACTCTACCGCGAGTTTCGAGGTGATCTCGTTCCTTCGTGACTTTGCTCGGCGCAATAATATTCTGATGATCGCAAGCATTCACCAACCTTCAACGAAGACTTTCGAATTGTTTGATAAGATATGCCTTCTATCACAAGGAAAGGCTTGCTTCTTCGGAACCTCTCCCGACTTAGTCGCCTTCTTGGATTCGATCGATCTCGCCATACCTTTGATGACGAACCCGGCTGAGCACATTCTGGATATAACCAATGTTGATTTCGCTACACACCGCAGTGGCGAACAGTCGCGGCTGGACCTTGTCACATCTACCTGGCAGCAATCTCCCGAACGTCGAGCTCTGGGACTTGCCATCCAGGGGACCCAAAACACCAGCCAATTCCTGCGATCTGCAGGCGAGAAACCTTCCACCCTGCACCAGGCTTTCACTCTGCTGCAACGCTCCTTGGTGAAAAGCTACCGCGATCTCACAGTGTACTGGATCAGGATCGCCATGTACCTAGGACTTGCGATCATGATGGGAACTGTTTGGCTTAGGTTGAGCACAGATCAGGCTCACATCCAGTCTTTCATCAATGCAATTGTAAGCAACCCTGGTTATCCGCAATCGCTTTGCCCTATACTAACGGAATCTTCAAAGTTCTTCGGATCAGCCTTTATGTCGTTCATGGCTGTTGCATACGTTCCAGCATTCCTCGAAGATCGCGCCGTGTTTGTTAAAGAGCGAGCCAACGGTCTATATGGCCCCATCGCTTTCCTGCTGTCGAACTTCCTCATCGGCTTGCCATTTCTTTTTCTTATCAGCATACTCTTCTCAGTAGTGGCATACTGGCTGATCAATATGCGTCCGGCAGCATCCGCTTTTTTCACTTGGGTATTGTGGCTTTTCCTGGATCTCATCGCTGCAGAGTCGCTCGTGGTTTTGGTTGCCAGTATATTTCCGAACTTCGTTGTCGCCCTCGCTCTGATCGCTTTCGCTAATGGCCTTTGGATGAGCGTTGGCGGCTTCTTAGTCTCCATGCCCATTCTAAACGTTTTTTGGAAATACGTCTTCCATTATATCGATTACCAAGCGTACGTGTTCCAGGGCATGATGGTCAACGAATTCAAGGACCGTGACTACGCCTGCGATCGTATCGGAGACACCTGCCACTGCATATACCCAAGCGTGCTCGACTCGCAGTGCAAGATCGATGGTAATGTGGTCTTATCGAATTATGGATATGCGACTGGGCGCGAGGGCAGATGGGCTGGCATTTTGATAGCAATCATCGCGGTATACCGCCTATTGTCAGGGGGGATTACTTGGTATCGGAAATCATAACCGACAGAGGGTTGTTGGGCAGTTGAGTCATGAGGATGAAAGTACAATAGTGGTGACATGAATTCTTCCTCGTCCTGGCTCGGAGCTGTTCTTTCATCATTCTGGGATTCAGTGTTATCGGTTTCAGTCGCTGATCTCCGATGTCTAGTCTTCCTTTGTCTTCTTCTCGAGTTCAAGCATATACGCAATGGCATCATTCTCAAGCAGCACTTTGCGATCTCCCGTCCCGCGTTTTGCTTATTGTGATACTTGTGGCCCACAGTTTTCGCACATGTTTTGTGTTGTACCCTCTTAAGAAAAACGAGGAAGTTTTTTAACTTGATTCATATGACGAAGATAATTGAATTTGATTACAACGAGAACCAAGACCCTATGCGAGATTTCCAACCATTGTCTGCATTCGGATGTGCCTGCGCTAGCTGGCACAACGTTGTCTGCACCCGCATGTCCGCAAGGAACTCCGCTTCTGTTGATTTTGCGTACTTGTTAAGAGCCGCGCATTGGGCGACAGAGTCGCACTGCGTAGATGAAGTCGACACACTACCATCTCCCTGCTCTCGCCAGACGCGGGTGCCGGCAGGGAGCGACAAAACCCGTTGCATGGAGTCCCAAGCGTCACGATGGTGTACTGAGTCTTCCAACGGATCATCGGCAGCACGGACAGCGATGCTCTCAAGGTTTGTATGCTTAAAGTCCTCCCTTAGCGTCGCGATTGAGTGTGCACCAAAAATGTCGTTGCCTACTAGATAAGCGCGGCGATGGGGGTTGCCAAACCCCGGCATATGCATGCATTTCAGAGAGAGCCGGCCCAAGGTAATAATTCCGCCATCATCGAGTCCAGCGCGGATTGTTGTCGAGAAAGCGCTACCAGCACCGTACTTGCGCTGCCACATAAGTTCGAGGCCAGATACGGTAGCCTCGTTGAAGAGCTGCGGTATATGTCCTTGAACGATGGACATCTGCATTCTGAGATACCAAGCGGCGGAGAGGCAGTGAGGACTTGCAGCATGCGTCTCTAGGATGTAGTCGACAATATAGCCGCGCTCTTTCACCACGGCAATGATAGCGTCGGCGGCGCTTGTTGACATAGCAGCCGGGTCAGCGCAGCGGTCGCGAACAGGATCGAGCACTATACAGTGCAGTGTAGTGTCGTCAGCTACAATGTATTGCCATGTATCCGTAGATGCTGCGTATATCTCATGGACAATCGGCGAAGTCTTGAATGCCGCAATCGGCGAATCCAGAGGTACGCCGGATGTCGTCATCCTAGAGAAAAGGTCCGACAAGAAGATTTCACAGGTGGTTTGGGCGTGGATGAGGGTTTCGCAAGACTCTTAGTCAGGCTCAGAGTCCATGGCACAAATTGCAGTTCGTCGCGTAATGTAAGGGTGGAATGAAAGGACGATGAGACGGGAGGAGCGCAAGATGAAGAATACAAATGTGAGGAGCGAGCCGCGCGTGCAATGTAGTCGCCGATGCTAACGAGTCCCCGGGAAGCTGAGTCTGTGCTTCATATTATCGAGTAGTATAGTTCCCTCCCGGAACCCGGTATCAAGTTCACAAATGATTACATGTGTCGCTTTTGTACGGCCATCTCGCCCAACCACGTTTTTGCACTTGATTGCAACAACTACTCACCCAAAGATGCGTGGAGAGAGTCACGCGTACGTAGCAAGTTAATATCCAACCCTAAGTTACTTTACAGCTTCCAAGGCATATTGTTGGAAAAAAGCACCTGGCATTTCATCCGCCGAAAAAAGATCAAACCATAATGGGTTATTGTCCATGCTGTCGCTGTCGGCCATGGCACTGTCTCGGAAAGAAGCAGCGTGAGGCGACAAGGCATTGTCTCCGTCATCCGTCGAGAAAATGGTCTCGGCGACGACTTTGAGACAACGCGCTGCATTCTGAGCGAGCGTCCATCGCTCGCCTAGCCTTTGCAGTGCACCCAGCATCAGAACGACTCTGTCTCTGTGCTGTTGGAGGCAGTCTAGCCCGCCATGGTGTGCATGGACGGATCCTGCCGCGAGTTGAATAATGCATCCCAAAACTAGGCCACAGACGAGAAAGGGCGAATGCCTGTCTAAAGGCCATGGCACAGTGGCCAGGTTCGCCAGATCCTTCGATGCGGCGATGGCTTTAACAGTGTGGTGTCGAGAAGTAGGCGCCAATTGTGTGTAGCCGCTCGCACAGGCAATGTCTCTTGCGGACGGGACCGTGTCGGGCAGGTCACTCCTCGGGAAATGAAGGAAGATGGTTGCGCAGGCAATGAAGCAGCGTGCTTCGTAAAGCATCAAATCGACATCCCCAGAAGGGCTAACGACGTCCCTACACCAGAACGGGAGGTTGTAATCCCATCCGGCAAGCGCATTATCCAGTGCCTGGATGTTGTCAGGGGAAGCATCGTCCTGAGAAGCGATGGTCAAGACTCGGCTGACAATGCGGATCGCATCTATGCGAAAGCACAAAGTTGAGAAGCTGGCTTGCGGCTCCGGGGAGAAAACTCGATTCTCAAACGCTCGTAGGGTAGGAGGGCTTGGATAACATTCACCTGCTTCATAAAGGGCCTGAGCACATGGTAGAAAGGGGAGGGACTTTGCACAAGCGGTGTGGAAAGTGGGACGGCGGTGTATCGCGGCGAAATAGATGTCGACGATGTAAAGCTCCCACCATGTTCTTCTCAGACTTTCTTCTACCAAAGAGGAACAGGCTGAATTTTCTCGCGCGAAGGTCGGCTCGTGCATACCCAAGTGCAGGGCGACTTTGGCGGCACGAGCGATATAGGCGGCGGCCTCTTTCGGCTGCTGACGGACGTGGAGAATGATAGCGTACAAAACCAGTGCTTGCACTCGAGAAGGCGTTTCCTCGTCAGGCTCTAACATGGCAGAAGAAGCGGCCTCTTGTAGCCCTGAAGCTTCAGGTATTGACGTCGTATAGTGCTGTCCGGCGAAGCATACGACCAGATTGAGGTAGTGCGGGTACTGCTGCGCGGCGTAGAAAGGCCTGGGCACAAGGAAGGGATGTGCTGCATAGAAATGGACATAGAACAGATTAAGCAGGCGGTCGCGATCGGAAGGATTGAGTGCCCATGTCAAAGGCGGCGGGGGAGTGAAGGACGGCAAGGGCAGTTGTTGACTGCTGAGAGATCCTGGGACGCAATTTGTTGATGGAGAAGAGGCGGCGAGAGCGGCATGATGATTGTTGTTGCTCCTGGCGGACTGTGCAGCTACGGCAGTGGGCGGCATCGGTGGCGCGGTAGCGCCTGCCGCGGGACCAACGCCTGGCCCCGCTGCTGGTGCTGGTGCTGGTGCTGGTGCTGGTGCTGGTGCTGGTGCTGGTGCTGTTGCTGTTGCTGTTGCTGTTGCTGTTGCTGCTCCAGGCAGAGGTCGGTGATTGCGAGGTTGATGATGTGGAGAAGCATTGGCATGTGCCGGATCATGACGCCTGCCGCGACGGCCAAGTCCACGGCGGGAGGCTGTGTAAGAGCAGGCAAGAGCGTCGACGAGGCAGCGGCCACAGGTGGGCGACGCGCCGTCGCACTTGAGATGTTTGCGTCGACACCCATCGCACGCCAGCGGCGCCGGGCGAGCGGTGTCGTCAGAGTTGGCGGCGGCGCTGGTGGCGGAGGTCATGACCGGAGGAGAAGGAGATGGATGAATAGGATGTGCAGGCTTGGCGAACAAACTGCAGAGCTCGTCGCCGGTCTCGTGATGTGATAGGACAAGACAGTTAGTCGCCGGGCTTGTGATTGTGACAGGACAGCCCAAAGCGAGGATTCGTCCAAGTTGCTTGGGACTCGGCAATGTTACTTGGCGACTTATGATGAGAGGATTCGTCCAAGTTATTGCGGTGACTCGGCGACTCATAAAAAGACGATTTGTCCAAGTCACTTGCGCTCGGTGACTACAAATCTCCGCAAGCGGCCCTGTCACGTGTCGTAGAACAGACCCCGAGAATGATCGCCGACATCCCACCTCAAGCTCCGGCCCCAAAGCCGCCGGGTGGCGGAAATTCAACTCCATTTCTCGTTCTTCTGCTTCTGCCATCAGCGACTAGTCTCCTCTCAATAGCGCGCCAATATACCATCGAGCAGCCAAACCAAGCCACGCATCATCCCTCGCGACAATAATGTGCAAGAAGGCAACCTGTGACGCGTGCGGTCCGTCCCTCCTTCCCCCCTCCCCTCCCACTCTCCACTCTCCCCCCATTCTAACGCCTCTTGTGTCGCAGGCAAGCGATCCTGGTGGGGATGCGGCAATGTATCACTGCTGCCAACCCTCTTTGTGACGAGCATCAACTGACCTGTTCTAAGCACATCCCAAGCATCATGGACTCCGTGCCGGAGCAAGATAGATGTAAATGCGAGCCTAGGGTGCTTGCGGAGGGCAAGGAGTATCCTCCGAAGGCCGCTCAAGCCGATTGACTGTAAGGTGGAGGAAAGGACGTCTGGCGAGGCTCAGATAAGGCATCTACGTATCAATATTCACCCACGTCGGTTGCCCTTTGTGGTCCAAATCACCCCTGGACATGTTTCAATCTTCTCCTCTTTCACAAGCATGCAACCAATCTTGGCTACCGCCATCAAACCACTAGTCTCTCGAACAATGCTTGCGCAAGCTCCGCTGGTTGACAACAACCCAATTCTCCATTCTGTTCCATCGCACGTCATCTTTGATTGTCGCAGATTTCACACACGCGCGGCAAGTGGCAGGGATATTGCACAGTAGTCCACACACTCGTCCGAACATTCTCCATTGCGACCGTTCGGGCAGCAATGAGCTCTCACACCGAACTTCCGACTTACCTCGGCGAGCTCAACATGAACAATCTTCAATCGCCGTCGAAGTCGGCGATCAAACCAAGGGTCTTGCCCTTGCCTTAGGGTTGTGGTAGAGCGTCATCGGGGTCACGCAAGACAAGGTCTCTCATTACAAAGATGGTTCGCCACCGGCACTATATCAACGATGGTCTCATCCGCAACGTTACCAAGCCCATCCATCCGCCACAGAGACCGCGGCATCAAGAACTTCAGCGCGAATCGTGCCTGTCAGAAACGCCGCCACTTCTAAGCCGTTGTCATATTGTGTTGACGCGATCTTCCTGAATAATTTCCAACATGCTGTCGGGCTCCATATCCACCGCTTGCACAGGAGCAATCTTTGGCGCTTCATTGACAGTATCTGGTGTCTATCTCCCCTCCGTGATCATCGATCAATTCCGGCTGGCAGACTTCCACATGCTCCACGTATTTGCAACAGCCATGGGTTCAAGCGCGTATGTCGCAAGTTAAATCGTCTCCACGAGCTCGCAACGGTTGCTCACAATGGTCACTCGCGCATGCGCTAATTTCTCACTCCTCCAGTGTTGTCATGCTCGCATTGGACAAACTCGACATTATCAAGCGGCCGGTGCGAAACAACTCGACGATGGGTCTTTGGTCACTATATGACGCAAATTTGGTTGGCGGCGTTCTTGTCGGAGTCGGAATGGCTTTGTCAGGGGCGTGTCCTGGCACGGTCCTGGTGCAACTTGCCCATAGAATACCATCGGCAAACGCCACAGCCGCCGGAGCCTTGCTAGGTGCTGCGCTTTACATATGGTTCGATGATCGGCGCAAGGAAACTCAACCTGGGGCTGAAGGGGAACGAAACGCCTGCAGAAAGACGATATCTGACGTGTCCAATGTCCCTGAAGTTGCTATTTACCCATTGTTTGGGGTGGTAATCGCGGTGATGTTGAGATTTACACGAGCTGGGAGCGAGCGATCTTTAGCATTGCCCGTGGCCGGTGGCTTTTTGATCGGCTGCGCGCAGGCTATGTCGCTGCTGCTCACTCGCAGCCCTCTTGGTGTCTCGACTGCCTACGAACACCTCAGCCGACACATTCTCAATGCATTGCGCGGAGAGATTGGAGCAAAACCAAGCCTTCTTTCGAAACCCATCACCTTTTCCCTTGGTATCGTTGCCGGAAGCATGGCCTTACTTGCGAGAAATCTCAGCTTCGGCAACGCAGAATACGAGTCTGCTATACCGGCATGGCAAGCTTTCATTGGGGGTGTTATCATGACTTTCGGCGCTAGGCTTGGGGGTGGATGTACCTCTGGACATGGACTGTCTGGCCTAAGTGCTATGTCGACTTCAAGTCTAATAACAGTAGCTGCGATGTTTAGTGCTAGTATCTTCACTAGAGCATTATTAGCATAATATTGAATAGAGTAAATAGACTTAAAAAACATATTTTCATTCTCTTTTTCTAACTATTATTCTACGAAGAAATTACGGTAGTTGTCACGGGCGGAAGGCAGCGTGCACGGTGCGTAGGTATGGTTACCAATCGGATCAGATACAGAGCTATATACAGTCCTGGTCGCGACCTAGCAGATGGCTAAATGACGAAGACGTAGCTCGAAGAGCTATAATACATTGCAAAGGAGAAGCGCAGGTGAAGCCGAAGGCCGGCTTACTTGCCTTCCCAAGTATCACCAGGGTTCTAGATCCTGGCTGTGACACTACTCCCCTCCTAAAAGTCGAACTCCGTGAGACCGATGATGCTAGGTGTCGTGCCACGACTTTCGGGACAGTGTTTTCAACGAACGAACGGCGGTATAGGACGGTCGCGGTATCTACGGTGGAAATCGCGGACGAGCTGCGGTACATCCTCGTAGATCATACGCGCAGGTTCTAGGGTCGGATCGTCGTAACCAGTCCAGCGTATGAGATACTTGTAACCCCTACCCTTCCGGCGGCAGTCCTGGACTTCGGCGACTTCGTGTGTAGGACATCCATCTATAAACACAGGCGGTGGTGGTTCCTGTAGTTGACCAGGTAAGGGATCGTCGGCTGCCAGGTGCAGCTGGTCCACATTAAAGACAGGGTGGATTGGCATCGAGTCAGGTAGGTCAAGTCGGTACGTGTACGGTCCAAGCACTTCAAGGATCCGAAACGGACCAACGTTCTTCCAGTCGAGCTTCTTGCGCGGGCGGAGTGTCTTCAAGTTCTTTGCAGACAACCAAACCTCTTGGTCGACGGAAAAGCTCGGGGCTGTGGCGCGAGATCTGTTCGAGACCTCCTCGTACCGAGCTTGGGCTAGCACAGTCTGTTCACGGAGGTAGTGAAGAATGGCAGACATATGGTCGGCAAAAGCAGACGCTTGCCTAGCTGCGGGGGTATCGTTCGGGTCGACCGGCTCCACACCTAATCGTGGGTGGAAGCCGTGGTTTGCAAAGAAGGGGGACATGCCGGTCGTCTCGGAGAACAGCGAGTTCGCAGAGAACTCAGCTAACGGGAGCCAGTCTACCCAATCGTCTTGTAAGTACGACACGTAGGCGCGGAGGTGTTGTTCCAGGACAGCGTTCATTCGCTCTGTCTGACCGTCGCCTTCGGGGCGGTGAGCGACAGTCATCTTCGTAGATAACTGGAGTCTTTTCGACAGGTGTTCCCAAAATGTATTCACAAAGCGTATATCTCGGTCGGATATGATAGAAGCTGGAGCACCGTGCAGGCGGTAGATCTCGCGGACGAAGATGCGCGCTACATCTTCGGCATTGTCAGTCATGAGACAGGGGACGTAATGGCGCATCTTTGTGAGTCTATCTACAACGACAAGGACTGCGTCGTAACCATTCGACAGCGGCAGGTGCGTAATGAAATCCACGGAAATGTGTTGCCAAGATCTCTCGGGGACCGGGAGCGGCTGTAACAGACCTTGATGTCGATCGTGGCGTGCTTTGATCCGGCCACAGGTTCGGCAGTTCAGGATGTATCGACGAACGTCGGTGCTCATCCCTTTCCAGCAATAGTTACGCGACAACAGCTCAAATGTCTTCGCTCTTCCAGGGTGGCCTGCAGATGGGTTGTCGTGGTACTGCCGGATAATCTTCACTCGGAGGTCTTCGAACTCAGGAACGTAGATCCTGTCGCGGTAGTACAGGAGTCGGTCTTTGTGCTGACATTGAGCAAGTTGTAAGAACGGATGTCGATTCTTACCCTGCTCTAGCGCTCGCAGCACCGATGCTACATTTTCGTCTTCCAAAGAGCCTTTCTCTAACATTTGTTCGATCTCCGGGGTGTCGTTCGAGACAGGATCGGGAGTCATAGCGTTGAACAGAAGCACTTCGGTGAGGTCTCTTCTGAAGCGCACGTTCTTTGGTTCTTGGAACCGTACTGTCTTCTCGTTGTCTATTTGTGTCGACAGTCTTGGTTTCGGGGCTTCCAAGGAAGCCGGCGGCAGTGTTTCGTCTTCCAAGGTTTCTTTCTTCAACACGATACCGCTTTGATGTTGGAGGCGTTCGTCTTCCAAGTTTTCTTTCTTCAACACGATACGGCTTTGATGTTGGAGACGTTCATCCCCTTCCTTAGGTAGGTCTTCTGGCCTCCTGGTCAGGGCGTCGGGTTTCTCGCCCTGTTTTCCGGGCCGGTAGATGATTCGAAAGTTGTACCGGGACAGAAACTCAGACCAGCGAGCTTGACGCCTGTTGAGCATCTTGGTCGACATAAAGTATTCCAGATTTCTATGATCGGAAAGAACGCGGATGGGCGTCTCTGTCCCTTCGAGTTCAGGACGCCATTCCTCGAGGCATCGGATGATCGCGAGGAGTTCTTTGTCGTAGATCTCGTAATTGCACTCGACTGCAGAGTGCTTCTTCGAAAAGAAGGCAACGGGGCGTAAGATTCCTTCATCGTCATACTGGGACAAGACCCCAGCGGAGACGAAGTCAGAAGCGTCGGTTTCCAGAATTGCTTCTTTGGTCCAGTCGAACGGTTTCAGGACAGGAGCAGAGGCAACAGTGGCCTTGAGCTTTTCGAAAGCCTCTTGGCACTCCACAGACCAGTTGAACTTGGCGCTTTTCTTCGTTAGGTCGATCAAAGGGGTTACGATATTCGAGTAGTTTCGGATGAAACGGCGGTAGAAGTTACAGAACCCGTTGAACCGGAGGACGTCGGTCGCATTGCTTGGGGTGTTCCAGTCTAGGATTGTCTTGACCTTATCGGGGTCCATTTTAAAGCCATCCTTTCCCACGATCATGCCTAAGAACTTCGTCTCTTCAACGAAGAACTCGCACTTGGAAAGCTTTGCGTATAGGCCAGCTTGTCGGAGTCGCTCTAGGACCTTACGCACGTGCTCCAGGTGCTCCTCTTTCGTCTTACTGTAGATCAGGATGTCATCAAGATACGCGGAGCAGAAACGGTCGAGATACTCGCGAAGAGAATCGTTAATGAATCTTTGGAACGTGGCAGGGGCGCCGGTCAGCCCGAACGGCATAACCAAAGATTCGAACAGTCCAAAGCGGGTCAGGAATGCGGTGAATTTCTCGTGACCTTCTTTCATCCTGATGTTGTTAAACGCGGAGATAATGTCGATTTTAGTAAAGTATTTCATGCCATCCAGGTTGTTCAGTGTCTCCTTAATTAGCGGCAGAGGGTATCGATCCTTCACGGAAATTTCGTTCAATGCGCGGAAATCCATACAGAGCCGCAGGCCTCCCCCTGGCTTCTTAACAAAGAGGACTGGCGAGGTTACAGGTGAGGAACTCGGCCGGATAAACCCTTTCCTCAGGTTCTCATCAAGCCAGTCGCGGAGAGTTCGGAGCTCTTCTCGAGACATCGAGTATATCCTACCGAACGGGAGCTTCTTATCGGATGTCAAGCGGATCTCATGATCGTATGGACGGTGCGGTGGGAGCTTATCCGCCTTCTTCGGCGAGAAGACATCTGCAAAATCGCTGAGCGTCTCGGGGAGCTGCAGTTTCAGCTCTTCGCTTTCTTGCTGCAAGGAAGCATCGATGTCCTCGATCGTAGCCATGAACATCTGGTAGCCACGTCTGGCATAGCCCCTACAGGCGTTCATACTGACTTGAGCGATATCCCGGTGTTTCAGCTCAGGGATATATCGTTTAGGGACGCCCTTCAGCGTTTTCTGTCGCGTCGGATGTCTCGTTATGTTGCAGTTCTGCAAAAAGTACGGATCGCTGAATTCCCACGAGCCATCGGCCCCAGAGATGAACACAATCCGATATAACAATCCTCGGAGAGAGTCCGGACTGTGGTAACAATCCAGAGGCATAAGCCAG